>VYZQ01007717.1:5775-17382 GCA_013400655.1 Mystacornis crossleyi | reverse complement strand
TTATGGTGATAGTAGGAGCCTTGCTGCCGTCTTAGTCGTAAGGAGGGATTCCTGCCAGTGCACAGGAAGACATAAGACAGCAATGTCTGAGGTGCCACAGATCCTAGACCTCTTTTTGAGGTGAAGGCTTTGAAGGCCTTATCCCCACTGAATTAGTTGATCTGCATGTTTTTTGAGGTTCCTTAGCAGCTATTCTGTCACACAGAACATTTCACTGTGCATTTATAGGGTGGTGTTACTCTTTAAGTGGCCCCAAGAGCAATGAAGGCCACGCTTGTGTTGCCTGCAGAGAGCAAGTGGCAACACCTTGCTAAATTATTTGCTACCCATATGGACAAGACAGTGTGAGCATTTTAAGCGTAGCAGAAGCAGAAATAAATGAAGGATTTGATACAAAGTAAATGGAATAGGCCCAAGGCTTAGGAGATAGCTGGCCTGTGAGAATGGAAAGGAGTCAAAGAATAAAGAGGAGCACAGGACCAGGACAGAGGCAGGTCTGGAAGACCACCTGGATGGAAGTAATGGTGCTCCAAGCAGTTGGCAGACAAACCCAGGAGAAATTACTTGCCTGGGATGAAAATCAGGTTCCCTCAGGAACAAAGCACACTGGAAGTTCTTCCTACAGTGTAGGATTTTCATGATAGATATGTATAGGGACATACATATAAGAATAAAATACAATATAAAAATTGTGTTCACTAATTGACTCCTGCCCATTCTGTGCATTCGCAATGAAAGATTATCTCAGGAAACAAAACATCAGGTGATCAAAGCAGGGCAATTATTTTCTTCCAACCCTAAAGTTAATTGTGGAGATAAGCTGATTAATTTTTGTGCCATGCTTAAAAAATGTAAACAGTAGTGATGTTCACTGAAGTTTTTCTTTTTTTTAAGTGACAGTGCTTGCAGTGAAATACAGCTGATGTACAATTTAAAATCATGATCGTTTGTGGGCTGCATTTGAGCCACTATGTGGTTTGTGTACTGTCTTATCATTACATTCCTTTGCTTTGTGTGTAATTTTTAATTTCATATACTAGAAGGAGGAGGGAAGGAATCTTATTACATTTCTTGTGTACCGTTGCCTGTGTGCAACCTTCCATTTATTTCTCAGCTGCATTTCACTTAAGAAGGGGATTTCTTCTATTTTAGAATATATACTACTAGCAATTAGCATTGTTCCCAGAACTGTAATGAGTATTTTATAGTAGAATTAGAAAGAAAATGTCCCTGCCACAAAAAATAAGTAACAGACGTGAGAAGTGTATTCGGTGTGGACTTAAATTTCTAAATTGTGCTTTTTTTCTGTGAATGTGGATGCTAAAATGTCTTGCTTTGTATGTTTTTCTGTTCAGCCAGCAATACAGGTATGCACAGGAGGCAAATCACTGACCTTTTAGACCAAAGCATTCAGGTACATTCCCAGTGTTTTGTCATCACCTCTGACAATCGTTACATCTTGGTCTGTGGCTTCTGGGACAAGAGTTTCCGCGTTTATTCTACTGACTCAGGTAATGTATTTTTTAAATACGGAAGCAGCCTAAAAGATTTTTTTTTCTGTTCATAAGCAGCCTACTGTTTCAAATAAAGAATGAGGAGGGGAGAGGGTATTTTTTCCCCTGTTAATATTTGTCAAATCTTTCCTTTCCTTCTGCTGCCTTGTATTGTGTGCTATCATTTTTGTGGAATGATGGCGAATGTGAGAGAAGGAACTCTTGTTTAGACTGAGTTTTACTTCAGACTTGCAGGACAAGGATGCGATTCCTGTTCTTGCACTGTAATTTCCACAGGTGAGAGTTTGCGTGAAGCCTTGCATACCAGGAGAGTTAATTATTCTTAAAATATTTACTTGAATTTAACTCTAGTTGGTTTTCAGCACCAGAGAACTGGGTTTTTTAGGAAATAAAGACAAGTACCATAGAATAAGAAGAGAAATCTTGATATATGGTGAAAGAATACTTATAAAAGCCTTTGAAAGCTATGCCATACTAGAAGAATTGATTTGGAGCCACTGAATTCTTTTATATAACATAAGCTGATCGATATAATGGGCAGCAGTTAAATTAGTCTGTCAGCTGGAGTGTGTCCAAACCATTGAAGTCATGCATGTGTCATGCTAAATAGAAAAGAATATTTCAGTGTAGGAGCTACAGGAATTTAAAAGCCATGGAACCCCATGAAAAACTAAGTATGATTTTTTTTTTCCCCCTTTCATTATCTTATAATGGAAATAGCAACCTCACTGCAAGGTACTTCTTTGGGATTAATGACCCAGTGTGGTTAATGTGTGTGCGCCATCAAGCTTTCCAGTAGGTTATTAATCCCTGGGGAATATCCTACATGTTTGTCATCATTTCTTAAATATATTAGTTAACAGTGTTTTTCTCATTTGGCAAATCAAAATGTTTGACAAAACAAAATGGTCTATAATGAAAATCTGTTACGACTTTAGATCTCATGGCATACTTCGGTATTTCTGTCATTTTTACAATTTTAAGGCCTTAAGTATAAAAGAGAAGTTCCATTTACGTCATACTGACTGCTCACGATTCATTATATAGACATCCTGTTAGACCCTTCTTAGGTTAATTTTCTCATTGATGAAAATAAATTTACATAAAACTGTGAATTTAAAGTAGATCTTCAGAAAGGATAGCTAGCAGTAATAAATATTCAGTGTATACTCTTGATTTATATGAAGAGAGAAATAATTCTATTATATCAAAGGATGTATTTTACTTTACACCTATGGAAGGAACTTGTATTAGGTTTTGGTAACAAGGTTTTGGTAACCTTGTGCTGTATCAATCCGAACTGCAAATATCTCTAAGTTATTTCCTCTGTATATGGCAGATTCATGAGGCACCTTGTTACTACCACAGCTAATCAGGGTATAAACCAAAATACCACTGTGAGAAAAGTTTCAGATATTTCTCTTCTGTTTGTCAATATGGCAACTGTAGCTTAAATGAAGTGAATTCAGATGTAGTTTATTTTGCTTCAAATTGGAATGAGAGTATAGTAGGGAAATATTTTGAAATCAGCAGAACGTCAAGGGGCAAAGATGATGTGATCAGTAATGCATAAAGGCAAGTGATCCCAAGTGTTGAATTCAATTACGTTTTAGCACTTGCACAAAGAAAGGAACCATTTTCCTATCAAATCTTGAGGTTGTTTGTTTGTTTTTAATAGGAAAGACTTCCAGCATAAATCATGGGTTCTCAGCACAGCCAGTATAACAGAAGAAAAATAAAACCTTCCTCCAGCAGTGGGAATGACTTCTAGACAGTGTTTTAGCTTCAGTACCGCAGACTTGAGTCTTATTTTTCTTTTAATTATTTGTAGCACAGCTGTCAAATAAAACATTAACTAGAAAATTTGTTCTGTCAAAAAGGGATACTGAGTGCAAATGGTAAAGTTTGATATTACTGTATAGAGAAGACAACTCATGTTAAAGGAAACAGGAAAGTTTGAGGAACTCTTATGAAATTAGTCTTTTTTTTTTCTTAGCAGTATAAAAGACCAAAATCTTATTTCTTGTTTTGATGAGGTTCACTGAATCTTAAGCTGCACAGTAACAAAATCAAACTAACAAGGCAGAAATAACCTTGAAAAATGCTTGTTTTGTAGAACAGAACCTATAAACACAGAAATAATAGAGAGAGATCTCTATAACTCAGTGATGTTTATAGTATAAACTTGCGTATAAATATAAAAGTATCAATTACTGCAGGTAATTGAGTATCTATGTCAATACAGTTGAAAAATACATCACATCGTTATTTGATCCCTGAGTTACCCTTCCACTCCAAGGTAGGTATGCACAGTAAGAGTGTATCCAGGGGTTTGTCCTGTCCGGTCAGAAATGGCTCGTGTGGTAGCACTTCATCTCACAATTTCTCTTGGAACGTTAGAGCAGGCCTAATAAGTTTTGCCAGGGCTTTATTTTGAATCTGATGTACAGGTTTTCTTTAAATTGCATCTTGTTACTTTATTTTTTCTTCGTGTACTCAAGTAGTTTCCTTTTTTTTTTTTTTGGTAGATATTCATATATATCTCTTGGCTTTTTTCTGGTTTTCTTCACTTTAATGCAGTTACCTTTTTGATCTTGTTATGAATCAGGATGTTAACACTATTTTTGTTCTTTCCTCAGAACCACTCCCTTAAGTCTTTTGTTCCCATTAATTGTTATTAAGTGTATGGATAAAAATACAGTGCTTTTGTACTGTGTAAAAACAGGTTGTGAAATGTTCACAGAATCAGAATCACAGACTCAGAATTACCCTATTATCCGTATTAAGTGACTAATAGTTTTTAATTCACGCACTAAAATATTTTATTAAAATGTGCCTTGAGTCCCAAGACTAATTTGTTTTACTTGTTATTTTTAAACGTTTTTCAGAACGTTTTATTTAATTTTTAAAAAATTTATTTATACTTAGAAATGCGGTAGTCTGCATTTCCTGTTTCTTTTTTTGGCCTGTCTTGTTAATCCCTCCAAAGCCATCACTCTTTTTCCCTTCTTTCCTCCTTGTTCTTTGTTCAGCCCAAAGCACAAATGGGTGCGTGGTCATTTGGGCTGAGAAAGCCGGGGTCACGCATTCGAGGCATCGCACGTCACACTTCCCCGTGTCATTGGGTGCAGAATTCGTCCTGGCCCCTGTTACTTGAGTGGGCTGAGTAGGTGCATTAGAAAAGTGTGTGTGTGTGTCTTTTGCCTTGCTTCTTCTAGGTCTGCAACTGCTGGGCTTCAGCAAATCCCATGAGACTTTTGAAAAAAGTGTAATACTGAAAGACTGCAAGTATTTTTTTGTATGGATTGTAGGGACTACTGCATTTTTAAATAAGTTTCCACCAAATAAATAAAGAAGAAATAGTACGCCCCACTATAGTTCTGTTTTTAACCTTTTTTTTGGATAAAGAAAATATTTCTATAATGCTTTATAATGTATTTAATTTGTCTTAGAATAAGAGAGTAGTTTTCAAAGAATCAATTTGCTGTGTTACAGGTAAACTGATGCAGGTAGTGTTTGGCCACTGGGATGTTGTAACCTGTCTGGCTCGTTCCGAGTCCTACATCGGAGGGAATTGCTACATCCTCTCAGGATCCCGGGATGCAACCTTGCTGCTCTGGTACTGGAATGGCAAAACCAACATCATCGGTGATAACCCAAGAGGTAAGAAAAAGCAGAAGAACCTGGTTGGTTATAAGGAGGTTGTCTCAAAGTGTCTTGAGCAAACACTTCACAGGATAAAATTTTAGGTAGGGTGCTACGTGCCCAATCCTTGCTGTCACATACCAGGCGTTCTAACTGGTTCCAGTGCAAGCAACAGGGCTCTTACCATATCACCAAACTAGTCAGGCAGAGTCACCCTGCTCCAGCCCAATTCAGTTTTA
The DNA here is from genome assembly GCA_013400655.1 of Mystacornis crossleyi. Lineage (NCBI taxonomy): Eukaryota > Metazoa > Chordata > Aves > Passeriformes > Timaliidae > Mystacornis > Mystacornis crossleyi. Next base: position 11,984 of record VYZQ01007717.1, on the reverse strand, counting down.
ACCCCTCCCCACCCAAACTCACCTTGCTCTTGCCAAAGTATTTATTCTCTTCCGTCTTGCACTGTTTCCCAGGAATTCCTGAACCCTATCTTTGGTTCATGAAGATTCTCTCTTTTAACTCTGTAAAAAACAGTGAACTGCCTGTACAGTTGAACTTGACTGTACAACCCTGTGTTATGTAACAGGAATGGTAGAAAATGATTTTGGTTTATGCTAGTTTCATTCCACACACACAAAAAAATAATTTCTGATCCCCAAAGCAAGGATAAAGGCAGGCATGCAGTTGAGAGAAAACCTGGAGTAAGCCCTTTTACAGGAATGAGGGCCTGTCAAGACAACTTGTGAGAGCTTATAGACGTAGATTTAGGGGCACATCTTTGCCAAACAGAGATTCTGTTCAGCCAAAAATAAAATGCTCTGAAGGGAAGGGGTGAGAAACAGTATATTCTGTCTTAAGAAGAGTCTTTCTTAAGTTTTCTGCCTTCCACTTACGGCCTTCTCTGACCCTGTTTAAGTAGTGGTAATACTTGCTGTCTGCAGAGGACAAAATGGACATCTGGAAAGCAAGAAGTGGTGTTAGATCTGTCATACTTTGCAGTTATAGCCGGCACACAATTTTATATAATTGAAACAATACCTGACATCTTCCAAATTAATCAATTTGGTAAAGTTGTGTGTTCCATATTCAATCTGTTACTCATCTGGAGTTATTTGAATTTGAAACACAGAGGTGGCTTGACTGAAATTACATCCTGTGAGCCACTTTGAAGAAGCACAACTAATTAATATCAGAATGAATATGAGAATTTAACTTGCAAATTATTTGATGTTGACTGTGAAAATTCTTCGAAAGTTGGACAAGAGGCAGTTCAGTTCATGCAGTTGGCAGAATCTTAAGGTAGAGGATGTGCAAAAACTATCCCTATTATCCTTCCAAGCAGCCCTGTTCAAGAGATGGCAGTTTTTCTGGGAAGTGGCTAGTGGAATTTTATGAGCTTCTTTAAATAAACATAGCTTTGCTTGGGGGGAAAAAAAATCTCTGTGAATACTTCATACGTATTTTGCAATCTATCAATTTAAAGCAAATGCAGACTATTAATTTTGCTGACCTTGTAAACACCAAAGAGTTTAGAGATTCCTAGGCCTACCTTGAGAAATTGTACTTGTCCCGCATTTGCCCGGCTTGCCAGCTGTGTGAACAAGACCTTGAGGCTGTAGGATCCTTGATCACCCTGACAGATCACTTGCTGAGGTTCTGTGCCTAGTATTTGAGTAAAATCTGTAGATTTTATCACAATCTATAGACTGTCTTCTCTAATGCAAATTTCTAAGGATTTAAAATTTTGCAGTTTTCAAAGTTAGGCTGCTTTAGCTGCTCTTTAAAATCAAACAGTAGCTGCCTGGTAAGTCTTTGCTTGCAGTTCTTTTAAACTTAGACTTTTAGGGCTTGCAATGGCTCCTGTGTTTACCAATTGCCTTTACGTAGGGTTTTTTTGTGATACAGCATGCCTGGAAACCTTTGTTATCAATTGGAATCTCATGGCACTATACGTAGTCCTAGACGTGGGTACAGACAGTTCGTGCTTCAAAGAGATGGTAATCTGGGGTGTTTAATTTTTCCCAGAAATAGCTGTCTGTAGGCTTCTCTGTTCAGTCAAATTTTTTTTGAAAAGACAAATAAAAAGAGCTGTTTCTGCTTAGTTCTGATTTTGTCAGAAATGGAAAGCACCAGCAGACTTGTTGGGTTCTGAGCCCTGTTACTGCAGCTGTAACTTCCATCCGTTTGCAGGATGTTGGTATTTAACTGCTCTAATGTCTTTCTGTATTTGAAGCTTGTGATTTTTTTTTAACCTAAAACTATGATTTATTCATGCTTTCAGTGATCACTATGCACTGAAATTTTAGATACTCTCAAAGTTGATACTTCTTTTATATTTTTTCTCTGTTATCTCTGATGTCCATCTTACGATGACTTTACAGCAGTGTGCATCTAATGGTACTTTACAAAATCATGGTGTCAGAGTAGTTTTAAGAAAAATAATTAAACCAGGGAGTGTTTCTTTCCTCCTCTCATAGTACCTGTTACCTCTGTATGTCAGACTGATATGACCCATCTACCCTAAATAGTATCCCATTAGGCACCCATTATTCCACCAGTTACATTTTTCTAGGTTAATTTGTCTGATTTCTTTCCTTTCAGAGCACTGAGCTCTGGATCTCTGGCTGTGTATATTTGTGTTTTAGAATGATGCTTAAGCTGACAAGCCAGGGGGCCTTTGGCACATGTGTGAAATAAGTGGCTTGATATTCGTTATCAAGGATAATTTTCTGGCTAACTCGACTGTATTGAAAAATTCCCTGGTTTTGGTTTAACAGAAGAAAAATGTTATGGAAATACTAATTATTTATATAATCTAACTTTTAACTTTAAGGCTAACTTTTAAAAAAAATTACACCTATGCAGTCTCACTATCTTACTTAGTTTCTCCCCAAAAACTCTCAAATGCATTGATCAATGTAAACCAAATCTGACAAATTGAGGTCTCAGAGATATGAAATTTCTACATGGGACACATCTGTTGGAAACTATTTTATTCTTCACAAAACAGCTTGATTACATTTAGGTTAAAACGTTTTTTCCTTCTCAAATTAAAACCTGCGATTCAAAAAAATATTTCGTTATCCTCTTTGATCAAATGTAGAGTTTTTCTCTTTCTAAATTAATTGATTTTGAAAATGTAAAAGCATGGCAGTACTTCACTTTGGAGCACAGGCTTTTTTTTTGATGCAGAAATGTTTCTGGGGACAATTTCTGACCAAGCCTTGGAATAATTCAGAACAGAGCAGAGGACCTGAAGTAGTTGCCTCCTTTGGAATAGCCTCGAGTCGTTTTGCTTTCACATTAATTAGCATAATTTACTGTGGAGATGTAAAGTCACTTTGCATAGCGCAAGGGGCTTTTCCTTTTCCCTCCTTGGCATGTGTCTGGCTTGGGGGAGGTGGGAGGGAGAGGATGTAGCCCTCCCCTCGGTACTCCTTGGAGCCCATGTGTGATCTGTGTCACACAAAGTTGGTTTCTGCATATTTAGAGGCTCGAAGGCACCACTTGGGGACGTGACATTATGCACCAGGAGCTGTGTGGTGGAATGTGTGGAGATTGCTGGGAGAGGGCTGTGGAAGGATGCTGTGTTTTGTCCTTGCCCAGCCTACGGAGGTGGAGGTGGGAGGGGAGGCGAGAAGTGGGGGGTCGAGGAGGAGGAACTGTGATGGCTGGAGAAAAGAGATGAGAGAATTCATTTGCATACAAATGGGGAGCATCACTTTCAGATCCCACTTTCGCTTTGAAGCTCAAGTGGCAACTCCTGGTGTTTGGACATTTCCTAGGCTGGGGGATTGCATTTTCCTTTGTAATCACAGAACCATAGGAAACAGGGCGGGCAGGAGCTTTGGTCACCTGATCTATTCTCTTTTCCCAGTGAGGGCTTAACTATGCCAAAACCATTCTCCACTGATGTTTGTCCAATCTTCCCTTAAAACTAAAGCAAATACATTTTTTGGGCCTTAGAAGCCCAGTCCTTAGCAGTCTTCCCAGTGTTCAGCCTCGTATCCAGTTCTTTCTGCAGTTGTTGCATTCTATAATCTTTTATCTTTTTTTCCTTTGTGTAGAGAACAGATTATTTCCTTCTTGCAACTACTTCCAGTTATTTGGATTGCCATGACCTGCATTTCTTTGCCTCCAACTTTAATAACTCAGTTCTTTGTTTTTTGCCATAAGTCATGTTTTTCCAGACCTCTGATTTTTTTAGTATGTTCCTCTCTTCAGCTGACTGTCTTCCTCAAAGTAGACCCGGGGATGCAGCTGAAGCCTTTCCAGTAATAAGTAGACAACAACCTGTTTTACAGACCAGTACTTTTCACATCTCTGGGGAATATCTCTTTTTCAAAACACCGTGGCACTGTCAATTCTTTGAAGGGTATGAGCCAATATGAATGTCAGTGTTTCCTGAAGAATCGACTCACTTGTGTCTCCTCCTGTGTAGTTTAGCTGTGGAATCTCATCTTGAATGTTCTCAAGTGTATTCTTTTTTAGACTGTTTCTCCAATTTGTCAGACTTACTTTGAATTCTTGTCCTGTCCTCCAGCAGCCTTGCAGCAACTCATATCTGCAAATATATTGTGCAGTCTTATTCTATTAAATTGGTCATTAAAGTACATGTTAGCTAGTACAGAGTTCAGGAATGCCCATCAATACAGTTACTGCTTTGACAATGAACAGCTTTCTGAATGTAGTTTTCCAGTGTAGAATAGTGTCTTCTGAATGTGTGCTTCCCTGTTTTCCTTAAGAAATTGCTCCCGTGGAGCAGTGCTGGAGTTCTTACTAAAGTAAGAGTATGTGATGTCTCCCTGAACACATCCTGATACTTTGCTATTGCAAGGAAAAGTAGGTTTGATACGATTTGTTCAGAACAAATCCAAATTAACTGTCACTCATCTCCTTGTTTTCTGGTAGGAAATTGTGTGTGTATATATAAAAATATAAATCTTCTGCCATTTTTTTTATGTTTCTTGGGATTAGGCAGACTACTTTCTGATTTTTCTTTTTCCTACTTCTTAAACAACACGAAACCTTTTTTAGCCTTGCAGAACCCCACCCAATACCCACGGAACAATAGTTAAAACTCTGGATTACATAGTTTCATTGTCACAGTATCACTATTATCAGGCCAGTTGAGTGCCAAACATTTACCTCATTCAGGTATTCTCTAGCTGAGACGACAATTTTCATTGCTGGTTTTACTTGGGTTTGCTGTCTGACTGCAGCTGACCTTTTCCTGAAGTACTTTGTGTGGCATCATCTACTGGTATTGCTTGCTCTTAATAACAGACCAACTTCTTGAGAAAACTTGCCATATTTTCGTGCTTTTAGAACGTTATTCCTGATGTCCTTGTTAGTTACAGCTCAGCTGTGCGTGGCTCTCCTGGGTTTGTGTCTGTTTGCTCGTACCTTGTTGCTTGCACTGTTTCAGAAAGATCTCATTTGTTTTTATATATCTGCCTGACTTTCCTGTGTTAGAGTCACTGGGCAATTCTGAGTTGTGCCAGCTGGGATCTTGACTGTCTTCACTATTCTGTGCTGCATTCACTAGTATCCTTTGTTTTCTATAGACTTTACGGCTGGTGAGATCTTACAGAAGGATATTTTGTATCTGTTGAAACCTGTTTTCCCCAAATACTTCAGGAATTACCTTGTCCTTGAGCTCTCTCTTATGAAGCATATTGAACATTCTCAAATCTTTGCAACTGTCATGTAAATTCCTTTCAGCACTGTGGTATTTTTATTTGTTTTGCTGAATCTCATCTTGTTGTATCTAGAATGCTATCTCTAGCTGTTATATATTTAAAAATTGTCACCAAATTGCTTTCTACGTACATACTGGTGGCATTCCTATACCAACAAATGACTTTATAGTTGGAATATTCTGTTTTCTCCAATCTTCCGTAATAATCCCTCACCTACATGGACCAGGTAGAGGCCAGTTATATTAGTGAATGTAAATCCATGTCTTTGAGGTTTTTGGTTTTTCACAGTAGCCGTTTTGTTTGGATGTACTTTCTTGAAGGTGAGGTTTACAGTGGTGAATTGAATTGTCTTAATAGTGTTTATGCTTCTAAAATGGTTTGTGCTTTAAAAATGGTAGCCATTTCTATAGTCCAGTGGAAGACAGTGTTTTTCTGCTCTTCTTGCTCTTTATTCATGGAATATGAAGAGATGGTTCTGCTGCTTTCAAATATCTACAAATGTGCCCACAATTATCTTTTAGTTTTCATATTTTGAAAAAACCAAAATAGTTTTAATTAGAAATTTTATTTGCTTATGGAAATTAAGGCTTGACTGATAAAAATATTCGGTGCTGTGAAATGTATGGTCTGTGTATAACTGTATTGCTACTGCTAATACTAATGGGCTCTCTTCTGAGTTATGGCATTGATCTTCCACACATATGTGAATAAAACAAATTATATTACCTCTTTTATGTTAGCCCATAAAACTAGAAAATGTTACTCTCTGTATGTATCACATTTGCATCACGAGGACTATGGGGGTGCTTTCATTGCATAGCTTTATATTTTTTAGAGAGCACTATATTCAGGTATTCTGAAGTGTGGGAGATAAATGGGTTTAGTAGTGTAGCTGTGCAGCAGGACTC
>VYZQ01007713.1:14667-26548 GCA_013400655.1 Mystacornis crossleyi | reverse complement strand
CGGCCTCGGCGGGCGGGCGGCCGGCAAAGAGGCGGCCCGCGGCTTGTGAGGCGGCCGGCGGCACTGGGCGCTTCCTCGCCTCGGGCTGCCCCGGGGCTGCTCCGGCCGGGCCGGAGGCTGCGGCGGGCGCTCGAACAGCTCTCGCTTCACCCGCTCTGGGTTTTTCCCTCAGCGCGTAGCCAGGGTGCCTCTGGGCACCACACTCCCCAGCAGGCTAACTTTGCCTGCGTCCCCCGTCTTTCTTTTGAGGAGCCAGTTTAGAAGTGGTGCCTTGAAATGTGTGCGAGTGCTTGCAGTTAGGCAGGATCTTATGGGCAAGAAAGCATCATGCCATACTGTCCTTGTATAACACATTTAGCAGCACTAAAAGTAATTTACTTAATAATGACAGAAAATGACAGTTTTTTAATCGCAGTGCTGAATCCTCAGCCTGGCTCCAACTCAGTCAGCAGCACTTCACAAAGGGTATTGCTGCAGTTGGTTTTATTTTTATCTGGACCAGACAAATTGCTGTGGCTCCTCAGGTCTTCTATAGGTATCTTGTACGCCCTGTTTGCAGAGCAACACATTGATAAGGTCATACAGCAGTCAGGGGAAGACTCTGCCTCACCTGCTTTGCCTGCATTTCAGTGTGTGCCTATTAAATGATGCTTCTGCACAGGACAGTCAGAATAGCGCAATGCAAGCAAAAGGGCAGGCTCCCATTCTTAAGCGTATTTCCAGCTGGAAATCATGGTATAGTAGCGCCAGAAAATCAGTGAATAAACAACATATCAGAAATACTGACTCCATAGCGGAGGCTGCTCTTGGGTGAACAGGTTATTGAGTACATTGGTGTATGAGTTCTCAGCATCCAAAGAAAGATATTGCAGATAATATTCACATCAAAAGGATTCTGAGTTCTTCAAAAGGGATATGTTTTTGCACAAATGAGTTGTAAAGAGACTCATGGTGGATAATGAATGTGTCAAAGAATAGTTTATTATTATTATTTTAATGACCTTATAAAATAATTTAAGCAAAAATAAATTTAAAATTAAGTTTTCCAGTACTTATGATCCCACTTTTTGCTTTGGTTTGTCTCTTCAGACTAAAGACTGTTTTAAATATAGTGGTTTATTAATAAGAGGGATTTTGTGTAGGCTTATGCATTATATTCCTGGGAATACCCACTTAGTTCTTTGTATAATTGGAATTCTTCATAGAATGGGAACAAAAGTATTTAAACTTCAAGACTAAATATTTTTGCTTTAGGCAGATTACAACCGACATAATTTTAAGCTCCTTTGTCTAAGATTACTGTATCTAATAAGGGTATGAAAAAAAAATATATGTATATGATCAGGTAAATACTTCGGGTGAAAGTGGAAGCTCTGTAAACCATCAACAATCAGATAGTTCAAAGGCAATCATCTTCAACAGACTAATCTTGAAATGTTTGGATGTGGTGGAGAATTGAAGCATAAAATTGAAATGACTACATAGTTGTGTTTTATTTCTGTAATGTGATTTGAAATCAAGTGATGCTACACAGAATTTTTAAAAGACTTGTTGATATACTGCATACAATTACTAAAAAGAAAGCAAAATAAAGGAATTCATATTCTTTCTAAGATGTCAGAAATAAATGAGATCAATGTGGCAAGTTATAATCCACACATTTCTCACATGTGTTTGGAAAAAACCCATCATGTAAAACCTGAAGTAAATTGATAAGTCTAAAAGCATAATTAGTGTACTAAATTCACCAAATTCAATAATTACCAGTGATGTATTACACACAGCATTACAGGGAAAACATGTTTTATGCCACTGAATGATTATCGGAGTAGCTGATAGAAAAAAAAGGCAAAAGTTTGGATTCATCTAGATGCTATTCCACAGATTTCAGAGTACTTATTTCCAATTTGGAAGAGCAAAATAAATAATAACCTTTTGCGTCTTCAATCCCAAATTCAGAAAACTTCTTACATTCCCATGCTGATTTCACACCAATCTACAAAGAAAGAGGTGAAAAAGCCCAGCCCAAAGAACCACACCCTCAAACTGTCAAACCTATATATTCTGATCCCTAAAAGACCAACATTTTAGAATTATTACCTTTAATGTGTATTTTGTCCTCACACACAGAATTTTCCCTAGCAGAGCTGACTACTTATATTTTAGACTCTCCCAATCAAAGTTGTAACGGGCCTCAGTGCATATGATTTACAGTGTTAGCCAGAAAATACAGGAATTTTATTCTGATATTAAATTTTTGTTCATGCTATAATCTCTGTGCATCATATGAAAATGCGTTTCCTACCTGACACAAAACAAGTGGATATATTGTTTCCCTTTTCAACCAAGATGTATCAAGATCCTTTACCATCATCATACTAACTGCACAAAATATTCATGGTACTTTGACAATCTGTAGTGGTATTTGGGGAAGATAGGTTTTTCTAGGCTTTTGACTTTTTAGGTTTGCAAATTAGTTTAAGCCACAAGCCATGAACTATTCTTTGTTAAGAATAAATATTTTACTGTATGTCATGAGCTTGAAAGGTCACATTTAATGTTTCAGAGGTTGGTATTTTTCCCTTGCTTAAAACCTAGGTCTCAGGCACCTGGAAAATCTGTAAAATTATGCATTCCTTATGCGAATTACCTCTTTAGAAGAAATAGTTCATGCTGTGGCTTAGTTACAAAACTGGGATCAGTCATCTCGATCTGATTTTAAAAAAGAGGTTTGACAAGCAGATCCAGTGCAGTTATTTGGATTTACAGCACTGCAACTCTGAACTGAACAGTCTAACCTGGAAAGAGCTATTGAATTTACCTAATTGTACACAGTATATTGAATGCAATACATTTGAAGGGGTATACGTATTCAACTGGCACCTGGTATATGTAGTCATTGAAAGTTTTCGAATAAGAGATCCAGAAGTACAAGGCTGGACCTCATTCTTCTTCGTTGACACTTAAAAGTCTGTATGAGCGTATAGCTTTGCATTTAGCATTCCCTAGGTTTTCAAACTGCCATGGCCAAGGCGTATTGGTGTCAGCACTATGCAAGTAGCTTGGCATATAGCTCTCGTGCAGGTCTGCACTGGTCAACCTCGTAGTTTCCATGGCATTCCTCCTAAAAAAGAGACACTAACCAAATGTGACCAGGAGAGGCAGTACCTCCTCTTTCACACAGTAGTCCCATGGTTAAAGCACTCAGCTGGTCTGGGGCCAAATCTTTGACCATTCTTGAGACTATCACAATGTAGTTAAGGTTATGGAGACCACACCACAGCTTGGGGCAAACCTGCAATAGTAGTCCCTTTCCAAATTTTATGTTAAGTATTATGTACTATTAATTATGTTGAGGTTAGTAGGCATGTATTATTGTTATATGTAATACCCTTTAGGTGTGGTAGGTATTAGTTGGTGAGCCTGGGACACAGATTCCCAGTTAAATCCATATGAATGTCAAACCCAGCAGAATGAAGATGTGCATTTGTTTTTCCTTGTCACGTGTCTTGTTCGGTCTCAGTTGGTGTACGTGTGGTGTGCTGGTTGCTCTCACTGGAAAAAAACTCTGCTGCACTCTGTCATCTATGACTTCTCCAGCACATGAAAATGCTCTCCTTAATACGCTCCCAGCACAGGGTAAAGCACCCCTTGTACAGCTCTCTCCGTTCGGGTGACACAATCAGCAATTTGCTATATTGTCAAACACACCATGATTCCATTCATGTGTTTCGGGGGGGAGCAGGACACTGTGATTACATACCTGCCTGCATTCTGCCTAGATAATTTCATTTTCATTTAAAAGTTGCCTGCTGAAGCAGAGTCAGAGAGCAGCTCTCACAGCTTGTTCAGCTCCCTGGGTGAACATTTCAGTGATTACGACATTGCCTGTATCACCACCAGTAGCAAAGTACCACAGCACACAGCTCGTTAAAAGAGCTAATGCAGGTGCCTGTCATCGGTGCAGGATTTGGCACAGCCCTTGGGACTCTCTCACCTGAGCGCACTCAGGCACACGAGCCTTAGCAATGGTGCCACTTCAACCACAGCTGTCCTGCAGCTTTAGTACTAACTAAGGAAACCAGACAGCTCCGAGTTGCCACTCAGCTACCCCTGGGTGCTTCCATCAGGCCAGTGCATTCCTGGGGCTGGGAAGGAGACAAGGCAGAAACATAAGGGCTAAGTACTTGTAACTGGTACTAGAGCTAGCCCTAAGTATATAAACCCAGAGTATATGACAACATGTGTTTCCCAACAAGGGATTTATATCCTTTTATTGACCAGTTTGCTGAAGAATTTACCTGGCCATAACTGAACACATTTTCACAGTTTTCTAAGATGCTAACCAGTAGACATTATATTCAGATGATAATCTTTTGATCTTAAAGTTCCAAATTATTTTTTGCTAAGCCTTAGAAGTTTCAATGTGTATGAACTTTAATGGACATCTGAGATGAGTTTTGCAAAAGAAAATGAGCCCTGTAAGCTTACTTGTGAATGAAAAAATATAAGCAAATTAAAAACATTACTGTTTTTAAGGGGATACCATCACTGAGATTCATTTTAATGAGAGACCCAAACATCTGCGCTGCAATGCCTTCAGGCAAGAGGATATATGCATACATGTAACTGAGTCTGGGAAAAACTTTAGGATAATTTCCACTGCTTTCCCTAATTCCTACCATTAAGTTTCATATTTTTTGCTCCTGAAGAGGCTGTTTTTTTGTGAGTGTCGGCTTTAGTGGTTCGTGCAGGAATGTCAAGATGAAGGCCTGAAGAAATGAGTCTATAAAACGTTTTATAATGATCAAGTATGCAATGAAAAAGAGATCTTTTCTCATTGAAAGAAAAATCTTACATCAGGTCTCGAGTAAGAAGCTCCAAGGTCGACTGATGGGAGCTGAAATGCAATATAGTAAAAAATAGCTACATTAGATTTGACTAATTTATGTGCCCCTGAAAACTACAATGTGTTTTACTGGTGTGACCAGCAGACAGAGAGTGACAAGTGAGCCAAAGCCTTAACTCCATCATGTCTCCTTTGCCTGTTGCTGTCCTGTAGCTTGGGTAGGGCTTGCACAAGGAGTTTGTCTGTCCAGGGAACAGAACCCCAACAGAATGGACAGACCAGAATTTATTGGGTGGACAAAAGTGGTCAGAAAGATTAATGGCCAGGTAAGTTAAACCCAGAAATTTTACTGGTTGGTGGGTGTGTGTGTGTGTGTGTGTGTGTGTGTGTGTGCGTGTGTGTGTGTTTGTAAAGATACTGAGGGAATAGATAGCAAGAAGAGACCCAATTCCACTCAGTCATATAACCATTGTTATCCCAGGTATCCCCATATAAACTCATTAACCTTCAGACTGAGTGTTTTACAAAAGAGGTCCCTAATGATGCAAAATTTCTATCCGAAGAACATGAATGTGACTCAGAGGTATGAAATTAAGATATACGGTTGAGACTTGCCTCCTACAACGTACCACAGCTAAACTTTATGCCAACCTGATCAGGTTTTGCAAACGGCTTGTTTTGTCTGCAACCCTTGAGGTCTAGCAGGAAATTTTAGAATATGCATTGAGCACTCTGAATGAAGAAGGAGCTGTGTAAATTACAGGAGTAAGTTACCATTTTCTTTTACATCTTAGCAACAGCAGTCAATATCTCTTTTGTACATGGAGTCAATCTGGGATGTATGGATTATCCCTAGAAATGCCTGAGCTCCAGAAAGAAACCAAAGAGTGATTAGGAAACTGGGATCAAAATCTTCTCCTTCCCTGCAGGCTTCACTAACTACATTGGTGCTTGTACAGTAAATGCTGCTATTTTAAAACAAGTTAGACGTTTTGACAATCCTGATCCTTTGGGATAAGTATAAATCATGCTCTGGTAATTCGGATCATATTTAAAAACCTCCTCTGTTCAGTGCTCTGACTTAGGTATGTGCAACTGTAGCTTGCAGGAAAGGAGGATTTCACAAAGAACTTGCAGGTCTAATGAGGAATTATCCACAAGGTTATACAACAGCCGAGCAGTAGTGTTTGGACCATAACTCTGGATTTAAGTGTTTCAATTCTGCATCTGCTGCCTTAGTCGTTTATTGGCTTTAATTTCAGGTGTTTGGAAGGAATTTTTCCCATGGGAGGTTTCAAAAAGACTGCAGCTAGTTATTCTTTGAAGATTCTGGATTCAGATGGTGCTGATGTAATTTAGAAAACATTTTAACTCAGTCCAGGCAATACTATTGCAAGTAAAAATTCTTTCAGCAAACAAGATGTGCTCAGAACATGGTGACCTAACAACCTGTAATAAGGTCCTCAAAATATATACTAAATAGAGGGAAATGGAGATGCCAGTTGCCCCAAGCAGTGACACCTACTGTTCTCCTGTAACACTGTGTCACATACTTGTTTTAAATATATTAGTAAAGAATGTATTATACTTTCTATGGTAACAATAGATGAGAAAAAAATCCAATGAAGTTATGTGTAGCAGTAATAAAGAAAACCTTTTAAGAATGATTTGGTGGTGCCACTGGAAACGAATGGTGCTGACTAGGAACTAATTACAGCTGCCCCTCTGGCCTTGGGTTTGCTCGCAGGGAGGTTCTGATTACCCAGCGTGTGCTGCTGTCGCTGTCTGTGGCTGGCACTGCTGTTGCTTGTGTAGAAAACAAAGATACCACACAAGCTGTTGCTGACTCAGGTGGGGGGCCGGGGGTGTGTGAGTTGGAGACAAGAGATAGAAAGTATTGCCGTACTCTTCAAAGTGCTGTGCTCGGGGTATGTGTCCATTCACTAATTGCACACGAGTTCGGTCACAGCAGGATTTTGTGATTGCACAGCTTAATTGTTCCTGCCTATTATAAAGGGCTCTTTGTTTTTGCCATTTGTCTTTCATATCCATCCATGCTTTCTATTATGTTTCTGCTTGCTTGTCCCCCGCATGTCCCCTTGCAATTCCTCCAGACTATTATTTGCCATTTCAATACACTCCGCCATGCGCGCCTCGGTTTAATTTCCTCGTGCTTCTGCTCTTTCAGTTGTTTCTGTCTCGGTAGCTCTCAGCCTGCTCCCCGACTTCTAATTCAGCTCCCACTCACTTACTGAAACCTCTCATGCTGATTTTACTTAATACATTATCATTAAGGGTAGGGTTTTGCAGAGAGTTTTCCAGAGGTACCTGCATAAGAGGATGGACTTTTCACGGTGCAAGCTGTTTTTATGCTTGTTAGAAACAGTGTTAAAATAAAGGTGGCTACAAACACTCCAGGGTAAACACCTTTGCAAAGAGTAGACAATGGGGGTCTTTGTGAGGCCCCAGCAATGAAACTGTCTTAATTTGTCTCCTCCCCACTGCTTGGTTGAAAGGGTGAGTTGCCCCACACTATTATGATTCTCTCTGGTTAAAAGTGAATATGTGGGGGAGAAATGAGTAATAAACAAGATACAGTTCCTGAACTGTCTAGTTCTTCAAAACCAGCATATTATTAAACAACAAGCTGAGAGTGGTCAGATGCACTGCCACAGTCAGAAAAAAGTACTTCCTTTACCTGGTTATTTGTGTCAGGGACAGCAATGCTGTGTTCATGTAGCATTTACTATGTTTTTGATTTAGGCTTCCCTGGACCGTTATGTTTAATGGAATTGCAAATGGCTTCGCAAACCACTTCTCACTCTGATGAAACAAAGAATAATATAAAGGGTAAAAATGCCTTCACATCCTGCTCTCATCAGAGTATTATGGGAAACATGCAAGTAAGAAAACAAATCAGTGCCTCGTTCACACTTCATCAACTGCCTAACAACTTGCAACCAGTTAATTACACACCTTTAAAATGCATGTACAGGAGAAAGGACTCAGAAAAAAAGCTTTTATAATGAGAAAGGACAGCACAGAAATAGTTACTCCATTCAGGTAAATTCAAGCCTTTAAATCTGACAGTACTGAAAGAATGTACTGCATGTAATAGTAAGGTAAAGGTTGTCTGCTTTATGCTCAGCATTTAATAATCATTAATCTACAGTGCTTGCTCTACATTTGGTTTTAGCTACTAACCTTTGTAACCTCTGCTCTTCTAAGGATTTACACATTACATAGAAGAACTGGATGCTAAATTGATTACATATATTGAAGACTATCAAGTGATAAGTAATATTAGGTCTGAATTACTTTCACATTTCCAAATACTTAGGACCCATGCAGACCAGTAGCTCAGGTTTTGTAAAAACATTATTGCTATGGCTAGCAGTAGAACATGGACTTTATACTGATTTTGCAAATCCTCTGAACTTGTCAGGCTTTGCTGAGCTTGCTTTAGCATGCCTGCAACTGTTTTACTTTGCTTACCTGTAACAACAATATTACAATGACCAGGAGGTACTTGTCTAATATACTGATTTCCACACTGGTGACCAGTGCTAGGCACAAGGACAGGACGAAATGGAATGAAGCTGGGTCAGAGGAAGTTCAGATTGGACATAAGGAAAAGGTTCTTCACTGAAAGAGTGGTCAGTCACTGGAACAGGCTCCGCAGGGAAGCGGTCACTGCCCCAAGCCTGCCACTGTTCAAGGGGCATCTGAACAACTTAGTCACATGCTTTAGTTTAGGCAGTCCTGTGAGGAGTGGGGAGCTGGACTCAAAGATTTTTATGGGTCCCTTTCAACTTGAGATATTCTATGTTTCTGTGTTTCACTTTTTGGTAATTTTATATAATTGTGTGATACAACCATAATATGTAGAAATAACCAGTTGGTAGAATTAAATGCTTATGCCCTTATCATAATAATGCAATGCAGGGGATTACAGTGTTGGAATGACAGGAGTGGGGGAGGTGCAAGATGACATTAGAAACTTCAGGGCTGTAAACAAGTCACTGTTGGTCAGCTAAAAATACACTGACCTGGGAAGTTGGGAAAAGCCAGTTGCAGGGCTAACAAAGCAAACAAACAACTCCCATCAGCCTGAACCAAACCATCTGAAGAGTGGAAACAACCTAAGTGTGAGCAAAACACCAGTGACAGACAGGTGAATGTTAGGAAGTTACTATAAGAATTTTAGCTATTATAGAGATGGGACTTTTTTTCCTTGTAATAGCACTATTTTCTTTTTTCTATAATTATTAAATCTGAACTGAAAAATCATTCATGAGCCTATCAAGAATTTACCTATGTTGACAACAGACTCTTGACTTTGCAAATCCTGTTTGTTTTCTTCTTTGTTAGGCAAAAATATGAGTGCAGTAACTGTTCCTTGAGGAAAGCCATCACAATTAAGTTGACTATAATAAGTTATTGATATATTATTGATATATATTAATATATTTCCAGGCCTTCAGAGATTATGCTATTTTCACTGACCAGTGATAGGATTTCAGGAATAAATTTCTTGTGTTTCAATTCTTCTCTTTTTCCCTGATGGAGAGGTCACTACAGAGTTTTATGCTCTGTGGCTTGCCTGACCAACTGGAAGCAAAATCTACTTTATTCTGACCAGACTCTGTTTCAGTGTGTATGAGGCATAACATAACAGTATGTGATGGTCAAAGGTAGCAGTAGTTAGGTTCCCAGTCATGTAATGAAAAGGAGATGTGTAATAATACAATACTGAAGATGCTGCAATCATATTTTTTCCAGTACAATAGCAAGCTTAAGATTTATTGCCCTCTTTTGTGCCACACCATTGATTGTTGTCCTTGGGCCACAAGTTCTTTTAGCCACAGCTGGACTATACGAAGTGTTTATCTGCAATATCCATTAAGAATCAGACTTTTTGATCCTGTGCTCTTTTTTTACTGCACCTTTTCTGTGCTCTGAGGCGGTTGGATCCAGCCCAGTATTTTCCTCCAAAACACACTCCCTCAGAGCAGTACACTCAACACCACTCAAACAGTCATTCCTTTACTATTACTATATCGAGGAAGATAAAAATGCCTTAAATACCCTACAGATAGTTGTATTTGCAAATGTAAGGAACTTGATTTTAACTCAAAGCAGGTCTTGAATATCTCCTATAGATTCTCTGTGCTCTTAAAATGCAAAATGAAATTAACCTGGAGGACACTGAACTAAATGTGTTTTTAGCTTAGAGCTTGCTGCAGTCTGTTGAGAGTCTTTTAAATGGATATTGTAGTGCAAAAGTTTTGTGGATTGCCAAGAAAGCTTTAATGGTACTCTCAACTGAAAAGCAGTTGAAGAGGTGGGTGAAAAGGGCTTGCTTTGTCTTTATTTCAGTCAGATGCATCAAAGCAGAGAAGAAGCAAAACATTTTCAGTACCTCCTTGTTAGAGTCAAAAGCAAAAAACCCTGTCATTTACTTCTGGGTACCAATGCAGCTGTGGTAGGAATACTTAGTAAAAAAAAAAAGAAAAATAAAATGGTGCAAACATTGGTAATGTCACATTTGCAGCTCATAACTTTAGTATCAACTTTGATAAATTTGACTTTATCTACAACTAAATAAAGAGTAAGAATAGGCATTTCCTACTACTTGCTTAGCACACAGCTGATTTCAAAATGAAAAGAACTAATAAGCCATGATTTGATCTTGTGAAGTTTATAGCAAAAGTCTTTAATCTGAAAAGAGTTTCAGCTCAAGAGTTTTAGTGGGAATTATTTCATACTGTCAGCTTCAAGTGCATGGAAACATTGAGGCACATTCCCATAAAGTGCTTGTCTAACGTTACAATTAAAAAGACAATACTGTGTTTTACAGCAATGTTTGTAAACGATTTCTGAAGGTTTCACAGTAACATTTTTACATGAAAATGGAGATTGTGGATAGCAGTGGCCAAATACTCTATTAATTTCTACACAACGCACTGAAAACCTCCCCGTAGAATCTTAAAGAGAGCACACTATTCAAATGTGTTAAAGAATGCATTAAATAAAAGTTAGCCAATAACAAACTTAGTAAGACTTGGATTGGATTGTAAAGGTAATGCTTATTTAAAAATGTGTCAAGGGAAAACAAAAAGTGAAACAGGGTAACAATCACTGCTTTGCCCTGGGTAGCAAATATGTTGGCATCAAGTGATATACATCAAATCACGTATTTCAGAAAACAAAATCACACCAAAGTTAATTGTTTTTTTCGTGAAAATGTTTTTAGCATGTCTTGGTTTAAGAGACAGGTGTGTGCCAAAGAAGGCGGGAACCTCCCTGGAATGCAAAATATGACCCCCTCCCTCCAAATTATTATAACCTTGAACTTACCGTGCTTTCAGGCAACGATATAGGAAAAGGAATAACAGTTCTTTACTTATATATATATATATATATATATAGANTCTTTACTTGTATATATATATATATAATATAATATAACAAGGGGGACAAAGAACCAGAGTAACAACAAAACCAGACAGCCTTTGGTCGCCCATCAAGCGATTTCTTCTTCGGTGGAGTTACGCCTACAACCGGCAGGGCACTGTTGGCTCCTGGAGAGGCAGAGGGGCTGCGCTGGTTCCGCTGTGGCCTCAGGGGAACTCCGATGTGGGCTTGGGAAAATTCCGGGGGAGGTAGTGGGAGCTTGGGCGGAGGGGAGGAGGGAGGATTGCTCCTTTGCACAGCTCACAGGCAGCGGCTGCCACGATGTCAGACTACCACGCAGAGAAGTGGCCCGGCGGGGGCAGCACCAGTCCCAGTGGCATCCCACACATGGGCTCAAACGGCCGGGAAACAGACACTCTCTGCGGCGTCGAGACCGCGGCGAATCGGAGTCCCTGGGCCTAACACACAGGAGCGGCCGCAGGGCGCAGGGGACCATCGGGAGGCGCTCCCGGTCCCGGGTTTTGGCACGGCACGCGCTGGGGCTCTGAGGTCCCGAGTGGCAGGGAAGTAGGGAAACAAACCGCCAGGCTCTGGTCGCAGTGGCGAAGTAAAAAA
>VYZQ01007709.1:31863-53168 GCA_013400655.1 Mystacornis crossleyi | reverse complement strand
AATCTGTTGTGTAAATATTACAGTCCCCTGCTCCAGCACTTATTAAAATAGCACCACCACTTTCTGGGCCTTCCATAAAAGCAAGGTCTCTGATTGTCCCATCGTGCATGCTGAATTCCAAATCTGGTCCTAAAATAATTTAAAAATCAAGAAATGAAGTAAGGCGTACTTTGTTAGTGCTGTGCTCTTTCGAGTGGCTACAGTGATAACGCAGAGCATTTTACACAAGGGTGAATATGCCACCAAGTGCAAACATGGCTGTGCACTTTAGCACAGAACACACTACTTCAGTTACTACAGTTCAAATAAAATCTCTAAGAATCTTGGGTTTGAGTGTCACTTGCGCTTCCTACTTCCTAAAGCTTTGCAAATGTACACAGACCATCACCACTGCCAACTGCAGCCAAGGTTTCTCACAGAGTACATTTATTTCTTTTTGTAAACTCTGGTGAACTCAAAGGCTCCCTTTGCCAGGAGGAAAAGATCATTGAGAGCACTGAACCACAAAGGACAAAGCAGCCTAAGTTCAAAACAGCAAAGATAAGAGTCATATTCACTATATTGATTAGGAGGACTGGCCATGGAAAGTAGTATTTGCTGGGACAGAAACCTTTTTAAGATGGGTGAGAAGAGAGAACTAGGCAAGATAAAAGGAAAGTAGGAGTGGAAATAAATTCCTAGTGACAACCGAACTCCAGACGTGGGCAAGAACATCTGGTTGTTTTACTGTATATGGGGAAGAATCTGCCAGGAGATAGCACAATACCAAAGTCTTGCAAAATGGAACCATAACACAACCAACCAAACCAAACCCTAAAGATCGTTCCCAACCTCTCAGTGGTTCTTTGTTGGATAGAGACCACAGTGATGGTAAAAGGGAAAAGAGACAAAATTAAATATTGGAATAAAAATAACAAAACATAATCAATGTAATTTGAATGGTTTTGATAAATACTGGACAGTAACTGAAAATAAATTCCTTGAACTAAATATACACACAGTACCTGTTGCATTACAAGTTTCTGCATTAAAAGGCAGCACTTTCACATATTTATCATTAGAACCAGTAGCTAACAGCTGTCCACAGGGACTCCATGCTACACAGTAGATTGATCCTTTATGATGCTTATTCCTCTTGAAGCGAACTACAGGTTGTTTAGGAGTATTATAAGCACTGGTAAAAGAAAAGAAAAAATAAACCCATCATATTTCCTTTTATTTCTAAGGCAAACAAAGTATTCTAAAATGAAAATATGATTTTTCTGTTATTTTGGGTTACATGAAATTCACATGAATACTTGCATTGAAACATATATATGCGATCTAAGACACAAGGATCTTCTCCATCTCATTTTCTCAGTTTTTCCCCATTTTCCCATTGTATTTGTGATTGAACGTGCAAAAAAGAACTTACACAGTCCCTTCACCTCTAAATGCTTGATACAGATAAAATACAGTAATTACTAGCTATAGGACAACAAAACATTATCCCCAGAATCTGAAACTGGTATGATTTTTCTCTACATCCTTCATACTTCAACCATTTAATTCTATGGCCACTTTTGAATATGCACAAGTCCAACTAAGCAACAGCAGGCCAAGCCTGTGCAAGAAAAACAGATTTACCACTCTACGTTAATGCAAGAATCCTGACAGCATCTAAATACACCATAGATGATTATTTGTAAAACCATATCAGCTTTCACATGGCTGCCATAAAAGCAACAGTCCCAGTAATTTACATTTCCTTGATTTCAATCAACTACCTTCCTACAATGTTCTTTCTCTGCTCTCACAGCAGGGAGAAATCAAGTACTTCGGATAAAGTATTGCAGCATCCATCTCCGTATCTCTCCAGTAACATCAACAGGAGAAATTCAACAAATTAAATTGGTATTAAAAAAATCATAAACCTTACTAAAAATACTTGAATAGAAGAGGCAGAGAGAAAAGGCAGAAGACAATCATCCAAGCCTGTTGAAAAACTTTGGAGATTAACATGGCTTTAGTAAAGAATACTAAAGTAAATCTACATGGAAGCTAAATTTATTTGTTGCCAGAGAGGAAATCCATGACAGATTAGCCTAAATCAGGATCATTCAACACACTACAGAGCTTCCTAAATGGCCTAATGTCTTATCTCACACTCTGAGTGTGGATCTGCCATGTTAAAGAGCTGAGGATCACTGAGTCTCTCAGGACAGGAGAACTTGTACCCAGATCAGAGACCACACGCTGTTAATCCACTGCATGGAAGCACTGTGATTATTTCAGCAACATTTGCAGAACTGCAACATGTATCTGTCAGTGCTTAATATTAAAGGTGTGCAAAAAATCCCACACTATTATAACTTTAGAGAAAGGAAAAAAACCAACTCCAAACCAACCTGTCCTGAATAATTCATCAGTTTGAAGGACAATTAAAAGAAAATGTTAAAAGGCCCAACAGAGCTACAAAAAACAGTTATTGTACACAACCACAGCTCTTTGAAAAGCATGTAATTTTGAACGCGTGTCTAGACTCGTGTTGTTACAAGGATTAGAGTAGCTGCAAGATAATGTAATCTCTCTGCTGACTTGTAAATCCCATGATGAAATATTTTAGGCAAACTGGAAGCGTAGTTAAAATCAACAGTAAGAGGAAGAATTACAAGTTCAGAATGAAGGAAATCTTGGTATTCCTTTCATGTCCAGATGCACAGTGTCTCTTGTCAGATCAGATCGTGCACTGCAAGTAGAAACTAAGGCTGCAGAGTTGCTCTAACCTTTCCCAACATGCACGAAAGTAGCTGTGCAGGAGCCAACATGTTTTGCACTGCTTGCCAGTCAAGAGGCTGTTTGGGCTTCAAGCCCAGTAAGCTGGCTTGTATTAGGTAACAGAAATCAATTCCCTTTTTTGTTGTGTCATACATTACTCGTAAATATTTTGGAATTAAACTTCAGAGGCTACCTTAGGAGGAAAAGAAAAATCAGATTACTTTTTTAACATTTTGGAAGCACAACCATCAGTCCTAAAGTCTTTTTTCCTAAAAAGAGAAGATGTCCCAGATAAAAAGCACTGTGCACACTTGTAGCTCCCTATAAAACCGTGAAGTTTTAGATGCTTGCACTTCTCCCCTCCTCCAAGAAAATAATGTAAATGGAGCAGAATTAAGGAAATAGTTATTGATGTGGCAATATTTATTTCCAAGTGAATTTTCCCTCATCTTATTAAAAAAATGGGTGGAAAGAAAACTGAAAATACAGGTGTGCACAGTAAACCACAAATAGTGCTTCTTCTGTCAAGAAACCAATATACCTAGAAAACAATGTTTAGAGTAAAAACAGGTCAACAGGCACACCCTGGCAAGTTTTGCTGTAAAAGTTCACAAAGACACAACTTGCTCTACTGTTAAGTCTGTTCTCCTGCCTGTGAAGAATCCTGTGAAGCCCAGCTTGTGCTGGCTTGGGAACTGACACACGCTTTCTCCCGTTTCTACAGCTGGAATATCAAAACCACAGGCCAACCAGTAAACTCAGGAAAGTACAACTGCTGAGACAAAAGATTACCATTTTATAAGGAAAGGTGTGGTCTTGTGGCAATACATCTTGCAAGTAATGAAAGAGGGCAAAGAAATAGTCCACAAATATACAAATACTTCAGCACATCACCTTATTTTTGCTTAGCAGTCTAGGATTCCAAGGAGAGCACTGCTCTATTTATGACAATAAAATAAAGGTATGAAATGTACAGGTATCAGTAGCTACAGGAGAAAGAAGTGCTATAATACAGGAAAAGAAATGATTATATTAGCTTTCTTACCTTGGGTCAATTACTTCTGGATAGGCACAAACTCTCAAAGTTTTAGAGTTGGAGCCAACAGCATATAAACTCCCACTGGGATGAAAGGCTACAGCTCTGACAGCTTGTGTGTCTTCTAGAGTATTAATGCAAATAAATTGCTTTTTTGATTTGTCATCCTGTGTAAAAGGGTAACAGTCAAATTAGGTTCTTCTGTGTAAAACTGGACGTTTAAAAGAAGGTGTGACTGCTTTGTGGAAGGATGTAAAGCTACTGTAGCCAAGTATTAACAAGTAGCAGCACAGCAGGCTCGCTTACTCAAAGTACAGTTTTGCAAACAACATCTACTCCAAGTCCAAGAATGCCATACTTGAAGCTCTCTTCTTCAACTGACTTTTACAGATAACATTACATTTACATTTCTCATTCTCCCTCCAGACTTCCACCTGCTTTTGTTCTTCTAAACAGCCCACCTCAGATGAGCAATACTACAGTTCATTTCTGTGTAAACACATTTGATCTGTGTGAAACTTGCAAGGGGAACAAACCTGCACTTTTAGTGAAACAGTCCAAATCAGTTTCTAAACCAATTATAATACTAAACATAGAATCAGATTTTCACCCTGTATGTAACACAAAGTTACCATTAAATTATGCTAAGCTTTATTACATCATCCTCCTCGTGGCTTCATGACCACCTTTCTAAGATTATGATTTTTATTTAGCTGATGCAGAAACTTTGCAATGTACTTATTTTTCCCTATTAACTATTTCCCTGGGTTTTCAGACCATACTGACTGTAGTCCAACACTCAAAGTTTCAACCTGGAAAACACAAAACAACGGTTGTAAAAGACATCCCATGGGAACATCTGTTGTACAAGGAGCAGCTGTAAGAGCTGGTACCTTTGGGCCTTGAGATCAGAAGGGCTTTTCAAGGTGTGCATGTGTACATCTCACCAGTGTATATAAATATGCAACAGGAGGAGTGAAGAAGATGGAGCAGGACTCTTCCCAGCAGTACCCAGTGAAAGGACCAGAATAACTGGACACCAAATAAAACAAAGCAAATTCCACTTCAACTTTTTTGGTGTTTTAAAAACACTGAGGGTGGTCAGACATGGGATGAGGTAGCCCACAAAGGCTGGGGAAAATCCTCCATCCTTGGAGAGAGACTCAAAACCCAACTGGACCCAGCCCCGAGCAACCTGCTCTCGTTGACCCTCTTTTGAGCAGTGAGTTTGGATTCAGTCTCCAGATGTCCCTTCCAATCTCAATGGTTCTGTGACTCTCTAGGCACTGCATCAACCAAAATCCATTTTAAGTATCTCTTAACAATAAGAGGCTGTCACGTACTCAGGATGAAGTATTGACTCTTTTGATAACACACAAGGTAAAAGACAACAAGAAAACTCACCTCATCGCCTCTTGTCCTAGATAAATTCCCCGAAGAGTCTTCTGACTGTGGCTGAGTGACAGCATGTTCTGATGCACTGTTTTCATTTGGTGAAGTGTTTAAAATCACAAGACAAAACAACAAGAGCATGGACAGATTTTTTGGTAAGTATTTTTTGGACTAAAGGTACGCTTTCAGTCATTCTCTGAACTAATTTGTGTAAAGTGTTATACATGTCTGAATCATTACCGTTAAACTATTATTTTTACAATGCGCAGCCATTTTTGCAGCAACTCCAAGCATTGAACAAGTGAATGTGACTTAAAAATATTTTTCATTCCATAAAAGACCTATGTATAGATACAATACAGACACACAGAACTGGAAGAATTACTGTTTCTTTCAAGTCAGCACTACTTTTAGTTAAAAGAAGAAATTCAGTTCCTACTCTGCCCTGCTTCTCTCTTCATCAAGTTTTTATTTCATAAAGCTTCCAGAAACTTAGTATAACACAAAATAAAAAAGAACTGTACATATAAGATGGAATAGAAAGTCTAAAATTAAAAACAAGCATAAAATGTAAGCCGTAACAAATAACCACTATTCCTCATGCATGCTGTCAAAAAAAAAAAGACTTTATAATCCCTACATAAACATTTAGAAAACACTGATCATGAGCTAAATACCCCTATTCAATGACAAATTCATTTGATAACTACAGATAAATAAAAACAGCTACTCCCACAGCACTAGCAGAAGGCTATTTCCAGTCCTGAGTGCTCTCCAGTGACTTACCTTTGATTGCCCTGTACAGGTGACTCTTCAGGAAAGGGTATCTGATTAGCTGATCCACACTTGCGAGGAGTGCTTGTATTCAGATTGGGGCTATCAGTTGTTATCCTCTGGCTACCATCTGAAGGTGCTGATGTGAAGTTACTTGCTGGATTGGTAGATGCAATCCCTTTGCTCCCATTACATTGCTGGCTAAGTGTTTGTACATCGTTTCCAAGACTGTCCATACCCATATTTAATTCTCCAAGTTTCTGGATAGATCTAATAACAAATGACAAGTTAACAGAAATCAAACCATCAAACCAGGTTATTTTGAGAACTTACAGAGGGTTATGGGTGGAAGAAGACTGAAACTCCTCCAACCTGTTCAGAAACTGTTCAGTAAGGTTCTGTTGCTGGTCAGCTCCATCTTCTTGATTGACTCCTCCTTCTAACAACATCTGCTGATACAACTGTCGCTGCTGTTCTTTCTGCTCTAAGTGCTGCTGGTAACGTAGTCTTTGTCTGTAGTATTCCTGAAACTGCTCTGTGGAATCACGAAGCTAAAACGAAATGAGAATCACAGACGGAATTTGAATAGTTAATTGTGGTATTTAACCAAAATATTTACTTTCTGGTTCAGCATTTCGACACAGGCATCAAAAAGCCAGGAGATTCACCTCTGAGGAGTGACTGTTTCATTCTGCCTTAAAACCAGACACAATTTATGTATTAAAAACAGAAAGGAGTGCCAGCCTATGCTATTCACTGTTGAAACAGTCCTGCCGTAATTCTGAAGGAGACTGCTCTTTCCTACACAACTTCCAAAGTATTACTTAAGATCAAAACAAAAACGTGATTGAAAATAAAAATCAGAAAACTATGTAAGTCATAGTTTCATTACAAATTCTGTATTTTCTGCCATGTTGACACCTCCCTGCCATCAGTCTGCAGACCCAGTTTACCCCTCTCAGCAGCCAACTCTGCAAGATCTTTCCAAACGTTACATTTCCCTTTTGCAATTGGTGCCCTGTTTTAACTTTAAAATTCCTTATTTTCTGGACCAAACAAACACTTGAACTTCCTTTCGCATACTCTTTTCTCCTTTACCTAAAGCTGTCTTTAGCTTTCCACACTGCCAGCTGCCCAGGACTTGCTGCCTTCTGCATTCCCAAAACTAATTTTTCTTTCACTTTTCTGGTAACAGTTGAGAACAAGATAAAAATGAACAAACAGAATATCAAAAGCACTTTATTCCAAGGCTAAATTATCCACACTGAACTGCCCTACATTTTCTGAAGAAAAAAAGCAAACTACGTACTTACCTAATAGAAAAAAATAGAAAAATACTAATAGAAAAAAAAATAGTAAAAGTAAAAAAAATTTTCTCGTGTGGGTTTTTTGTTTATTTTGTGGAGTGACAGCTTTGTCATCTGTGATTTTAAGTTGTATAAGGACACCCTCATAACTTTGCATTAGTTCAGACAATTCATGCACATTCTGTCTTTGTAACAGCCTTTACATTTCCTCTAATTAATAATACTTATTATGACTTTTTGTTCTCTGACAATTTTTTTATAATGGATTTCCTAGTGCTGTTGCATTTGCAAAATATTGACCACCTTAGGTTTCCCATGGTGAATACCTGCAACTCAGAAACTCCAAAGTTATCGTCAGAAGTCAAAAGCATTTCTTTCCTGTATTTGAAATTCATGGACTATTCCCCAGTCCCTGGGTTATAACCCTAAACAACAAGTATATTCTTGTCTATACTTCTTTTCATGACTGATACTTGTTTGTTACAATTTTATTCAATCTTGTGATTTTTTGGATTCTGTGCCACTATTACCCAAACTAACATGCAAACCTAAAATATGTTGCCCAGAAGCTCTATTCTATAAACTCTGGCTTCTAAATCAGCCTCTAAAGGAACACAGGAAAAATAAAGCCCTGAAAAGAAACTTAAATTAATTTCTTGCTCATAGAGGTATACACATACACCACTACGATGTGGGAAACAAACCAAGGTGAAATTGCACCAGGTACTACATTCTTTTCTACTTGTGTAGAATAACCTGGCCACCATCTTCACCACAGCATCTCCCACCCTCATTCTCTCCAACAAATTCTGCATCTGTTTTATTTTTTTCCCCTTTTGAAGCCTGTCCTGTTCTATATCTAGCTAAGCTCTTCCTTCCCTTCCAACGTACATACTAAACACCACCGCAGCAGAGAAGCAACTCAAGGTCCAGGAGGGGAGTGAAGCCCTCAGTTTGGAGGACTTTGTTAATCCTACTGTAGACCCCACTGCCTCAGTCAAGTATCCAGAGCCTACTAGAAAACAGTTCTGTCAAGGCTAGGCTGGTTTGCAGTCCCACATAGACATCATAAAACAAAGTTCACTTAAGAAAAATCAAACCTGAGTCTGCAAACAGAACAGACAGCATACTCAATGCTATTCATCACTACCAAATTTAGAGATGGGTATTTAACTGTGGAAAAAGAATAGAAGAGGTAACTGTTTTCACTGTTTCCTTCTGAGCTATTATTTCACTTTCCCCATATTGCTGTTACAGAAGAAAAAAAAGAGAAAATAGTCAAGGCACAGGCCTCAAAGATGAATCCAAAAATGGCTATTGGATTCTGACTAGCAAAGATATATTTACAAGGGAATTACCCAATTTTAATTTCTCTATGTTCTAGACAAGAATTGATGTAAGACGACCTATGAAACCTAGTGTTAACACCAAAAACTACAAGCTATATGCTAGCTTTCTCACTAAAACGTGAAGAGGATGCTTAAAACACTCTTTAATCTAACATTGTTGGCTGGTTTTTTTTTTTCTTTAAGATATACAAAACAGTTTAGCTGGACTGCTGATGTCACAAGGCACCCTAATCAGCTGCATTACAGACTCAAATGACAGCAGAACTTTATACAATGGGGGGACAAAAAAGTAGGAGCATCTTATACAAGATGCAATATGGCATTTTTACTATAGTAAAAACAAGATTCAAAGCAACCCATTGTCATGCATGAAGTCCTCCATATAAAGGCAAATCATTATGAAGTGATCAGAACTCAGCTCGAAGGGCCTCATTATTTTTAAACAAACACACACTACCTCATTCTTCTCTGGTTTGGCTGATCCCTGACTCTGTGCTGCATTGAGTGGTTCATTTTCTGGAGCTGAGCTCTGGCACGAGGTCTCGCTGCCGATGGGATGCTGTGGCTCCACGGGAGTATCACTTCTCGCAGCAACATGGAAAAGAAGAGATGCTTAACTGAGAAAAATTAAGAGTAGAACATCAAGGGGAGAAAGGTAACATTCTAGAGTAAGATCTGGTAACACAAGCATGCAAACTACTGAATTCACATCAAACTGAAGACAATTCTTAGGAAAAAAATGCCACTTGCAATGTGTTACGCGAAACAAAATGAACTCCCTGACAAACAGAGCACAGCCAGTTTCCAAAAGGCCCTACTAACATGGCACACCCAAACTTCATGTTTTCTATCCCTACACTTGAATTCTACATCCTTCAACTAACAAGTTACTCAAAATCTCCCATTTCAAAGCAGTTATGTGAACAAAATGCATCTGATATATTATGAGACTGAACTCTTCCCTAAGGTATCAGTTTAATTACCACTACCAATCAGAAGTTAAACTAATACCCATGGGATGTTTAACATCCATCTCCTTGAACATTTCTGAAAGTGCAAGGTACAGAAATGTTTATATTGGTTTTGCTTTTCCTGTATTATAAGTATTTCTCCATGACACTCTTTCCAAAATGGTTTGGCAATCCATCAGTAAATGTGCAGAACACAGTACAAGCCTTGGATGCCCATCTTCAGTTTTGTCAACTTAGTCTTTTTTACTCAGTGACTTGGAGCAAAGTTTGTTTAGAAGTTATTTTAAACTTTCTGGGTACCTCTGTACAACAACAAAAGTAATTCAGCTGACTAAAAGAAAATTGCTTCATGAACTCAACTTATAAAAGAAATACGATGCTTCTGTCATGTTCAAGTGGAAGCAAGGGCCAGATTTACATAAAGCTCAGCTTCCACCCTTGCAAATATTAGCATTTAGGCTGGACACTTGATCTGAAGTTGGATTTTCTTCTGAAAAACGTAGTTCTTTCTTGAAAACTAGGGGGCTGGCCCTATAGTTCTAATCCTGTAATTCTGACCCTAAATTTCAAGAGATGTGTTATTAATGAAAAAAACATGCAACAAACTATAAACTTCACATGAAAAGACCTACAGAGAGAACAGCAGCAATTAACCACCTTATTTAGCTCACACAATGATGTTATTTGTGCAGCATTAATCTAGTACTCCAATATTGAAAAGAGAAGCAAAAACCTCCCAAGAATCAGCTTTAACACTGGACCCTAGTCTACTCACATAAATGAAAAGGTTTGATACAGATCAGTAGAATTAGGATTCACAATAAACTCGTATCTTCAGTAGGTACACTTTGTAAAAATTTAACATTAGGGATACTTCCACAAAACTTAATCTATTCACAAAAACTCCAATTGTGAAAAGGCTGGTAAAGCCCAAGATTTTAATCAAACAAAACAGCTCCTTTCAAGGTAAGTATTAGGATAAATACTAAAACATACATTACTGTGATTATTTCCATTATTACTGGTGAACTGACATCAGTTTGGTAGTGTTTGTTTCCTTTTTACTGAGCTTAATTACAGCTGCTCTTTACCGTAACACAACATATGGAATATTGCTCCAATGCAAAACTGATAGAGACACCAGCTGTGGTCTGGATTGATCACCACAGCCCCAAATGTCTTCTGCTGGCCACTGCACCCACGTACAGGGCTGGTTACCCACCTCTAAGAGCCAAAAAAGCTAGAAGCTGCTTTCTAGGGAAGTGTGACTATAACCATTCAAAAGGGACAGGACTGCTGATCAAAAGACAGGCCGGGCAGAAACATGATAAACTCTCAACTGATAAATACCATTTCTCCCAGTTACCAGGACATTTCTCTCAGAAGCCAATTTTGCAGTCTACACTTCATTAAAGGACTTATCAATAGCATAAGCCAACTATCTCAAAGTCTGATACAAAAAACATAACACATTCATTCAGCTGCCTTACTCATCTTTGGTTTGAAAAATATGAAGTATTTCAGCTGAGCTACTATTGTAACAAATCAAGTGATACGGGAATGCTACAACAATGGCACACCGTCACTTTCACTGACTTCGCTGCTCACTGCAAACTGTTCAAGTATACTTAAGTAACTAATTTACAGTGTCAGGACCAAAATCATTTATCGAGACTTGAGGACAGAACGCAATGGCGAAAGGATATGGGAGTTACACTATTTCACTGTGTCCAGTTATTTATCTGGAATGGAAGAACACAGTAATAGTGAACACAAACCCTAGCTAGACCATATTACACACTCAGAGCATATTTGCGCTCTGTGCTAGGAAACTTCAAGAAAGCCCAAACTGAATCCATAAGGCTCAACCCCAAATATGAAAATCTACTTAGATCATAAAAGCATAAGGAAGAAAACACCTTCTACACAGGGTTTTCACTACAACAGAATTTAAACAACCAAAATATGTTTCAGTATTACAATTATGTTCAGTGTTACAGTGCAGGTAAGAACACAGAAACAGTGCAACATAAGCTAAAGTAAAAACACAGCTCTAGCTGCACTTACCGCTCTGGTGACTCTTCAAAAATGCTGTGACATTCAGTATTCTCAAGCATGAGGCTCCTGCTGAGATTCTGTACTCCAGGGTAATGGAAATTAGCGAACGAGTGCGACATGGGAGAAGTTTTGGTCCCGAGGTCTGTGACCCGCTTATCGTGGTTTGTCAATCCACACGAGAGCCCATCTAAGGCAGGGTTTAAGGAGCGGGTCATGTAAGCGTCTGCTGACTGAGGCCGTCGCATTGGGGATGATGGATAAGGAGAAAGTTTGCTGATAAGAGGTGTCAGAAGATCAGCATAGGCAGCTTTTGTAGGCTTGAGGAGTTTATCAACATGAATATTAAGCATCTTTTGTTCAAAAGCACAAGAAAACACAGTAGCTGGCAGATTCTGCAGCCACGATAATAAGCTAAGGTCCAAGTCATCACAGCCGTTACCACACAAGAGATCGATGCCCAGCAAAACTTCACTTTCTGTGATTTCTTCTCCTGTTGCTTTACTCTGACAGAATTCCACACAACATTCATAAAGCAATCCCTTCATTACGAGCTGAAATAAGCGATTGTTACTTGCTTTGAAGCCGGCCTCGCTCAGTTTCCTATCTGCTGGGATAAACTCTGCCACCATGACACAGGCTTCCTCGAAGCAGTGAACCCGAGCAGTGCTGGGATTCCAGTCCTTGAACTCGGCGTGGTTGGTCAGGCGAGGCAGCGTCAGCAGCAGGCACAGTTTACTGTAGTCTTCCTTAGAGGGACAATATTCCTCCAGCGCGTGCAGGCACTGCACGGCCTCTCGCATGGTAAATTCCAGCTACGGAGACATGAATAGCAACACAACACTCTGCAGTGCATGT
Organism: Mystacornis crossleyi; assembly: GCA_013400655.1. NCBI lineage: Eukaryota > Metazoa > Chordata > Aves > Passeriformes > Timaliidae > Mystacornis > Mystacornis crossleyi. Next base: position 40,669 of record VYZQ01007709.1, on the reverse strand, counting down.
GTTTCCACAAGAAAACACTTGAAGAGCAGGCAGCAACAGAACTTGCCTGCTATCATTCATTTATTACTATTACTGCTTATATATTAATTAAAAAAGCACATAGATTGTGAAATTGCTGATACAAGAGCAGTTACAACAAAGGCAAATTCCTAGATGCTTTGACTTCCTAAAATCCCCCATCAAGTCCCATTTTTTACAGATTTATGGAATGTTTTCGTGTCACTGAAGGTTTGATGGGCTTAAAATTTTAAATCTGTAGCTGAGCAGCTCCAATTCTATTGTAGCACAAAAGGTTACTTCCATTCTCAAAGCCAGCTGACTTCTATTCCCCTTTATTTCTATAACCTATGCCAGTAGCTTTCACAAAAACCTTGTAGATTGCTCTAGTTTTCAGTGATCAGCAGCTTTTATACTGAGATTTTCTGTTCTTCAATCAAAAATGTTAAAAAAGTGCAAAGACTTCTCAGAAGATAAGACCTCCAAATGAATAGAGAGCTGTATTACAAAGCCTGTTGATAGCTAAGAGCCAAGAACCATGTTAAATACACAAATCCTGACATTTTTAGTTACAAAGATTTAAAAATCAGTAAAAATCCCCACTTAACCCATGTTACCTAGATACTTCACTAAGCAGCCTTTGACCCACATGCCAACAAATTTGGTAACATTTACAACAAAATAAGGAACGTTAATCTGATTTTTCCCCTCTACTGCTATCTAGTAACAGTATACAGATTGAGTGATCAAAGAACTAGTACACCTCCCATTTAAACTATAGTTAGGGACTTACTTTTAACTTTCTCTACTCTGTCAAGAGAAAACCCTGAAGTACAATGTAAGAGTAACGGGACAGAGAATTAAAATCAATTCAGTCTGGAAAACAAAATTACTTGTCTTAAAACTACTGTCATTCTTAAGTTTTATTTTCATAACATTTTTGTCTTAGAAATTTGGTATTACTGTATTGTCAATGTAAATAAAAAACTGTAACCAATTTCACAATCTGCACACCTTCTTTGCCAGTTTGAGTTAATGCCTCTTTCCATATCAAAAATTTAAGTCCACAACCCCTGCTGTTTGCACATTTAACTGAAAGAGTCCTTTGTGAACACATCTGCTCCCTCAAAAAAACAATTCTGACCTTTCTGTCCAAAACCAACAGAAATTAAGTGTAAGATTCATTCAACCTTTCATCTGGCCCAAATTACCACAACAAATTTCTGTGATTCTGAGGCCTGCTTCAGAATACTTCCGGGGGAAAAAAAAAGTAATTCAATAAAAGAAGAGCTCTGTACTTTAGCACAATGGCCTGAAGTAAATCTGAGGATCAGGACCACAGACACAGCACATGGTCACTGATCGATCTGCAAAGTTTCAAGCAACCCTTTTATGTACAATTGTATTTGAGAGCAGGGAGCCACACTCATTTCCAAAGAATATTGATTATTTTCCAGTGTTTATGAAACCATTTGGTAATAGCTAAAATTTGTGTATTTAATGCTGGAAACTTCTGCTCTGCCTTTAATCAGACTAATTTCAAGAGATTTTCTGACAACAAAAAAAATTCCCAAACCAGAGGCAATTCTTACATGCTGAGGCTCATCTTCTGCTGACATGGCATTGTTTACACATAAGGCTTCCAAGAACTTCTGCTTCATTATAATGTAACGAAACCTGCAGGGGAGAAGGGAAATACTGTACATCTTGCTCCAGTAGATAAACATTATTCTAGAGACCAGCAGGCTATTTAACATCAAATCTGTGAGTTAGGCATAGCTATTGCCATGACAAGGAACTCTGATAGGAAATTTTAACAAATTCGTAACCACGTTTTTTGAAAACAGGAAATATTTTTCTCCATAACTGCTTTCAGAAATATTCTATTACAAATATCAGAAGGCCAATTAGAAAAAAACAAGTATAGAAATCATACTATTTCTTGAATAGAAGTATGACAGAGCAGACATCTATTAAAAGGTTGTACAACATGCATCATATTCTTAAAGTGTACGGCACATGACAGCTCATTACAGATTGTGTGCACGTATTTTAAGCACAAGTTTAAAAACACACACACACTTCAGGAACAGCACACAGACTAGAAAAAACCACCAAAAACTAAGGTGAAAAACTCAGAACTACTATTTTTATAGACAATACTTAGAAATCCACATATTTCCAGAACTCAAAAAACCTGAACTCTGACATACATTCTATTTTACCTTTTCTTGTCGAACTTTTCCATACATTCAAGAGGCTGAATAAATTGAAGAACCTCATCCCACTGGCCATCAAGAATCAACTGCCTAGTAAAAGAAAGGATCATTCCTTGAATGTCAATGGACAAGAACATCCCTTTGCTAAGTAAGCAGCTCATTTAAATACAAAACAATAATTTAACACAACAGGTGATGAATCTGCTTTGAGAAGTCCGTTTTTCGCACAGATGCCAAGATGACTGTCTAATAAGACTAACAGGAAGAGCATAATCCAAGCCTGTTCTCAATATTTTGAAAAAGTAACTGCATAGTAGAAGGACAAATATTAGGCACTTTTAAAGGCATACCAAAAAGGACAAAGTGGTCCCGTGTCTCCTGCTTTACCTGTAATTCTTATTTAAAAAAAAAATCTTACTTGAAGAGTTTGATAAAGGTATCATTTCAATGATTACATCCCAATCAATGAAAGAGAACTTAAAAATGAGTTAACTTCAATTGTATAAATACTGCCGGGGCTATTTTATGAAGGGGATGAGAAAACACAGAGCTCCCACATTAGGCACGTAAGAGGAAGAGCTTGGCAGGAAGGGTGCCAGTACAGGAGCTCCAGCCCCAAGATCAGTGGGCTGGACTGCACAGGTAGAGCAGCTCAATTTCTCCATGCCTTCCCATCACACACAGAGCTCTCTAAAATAGGCCTACAAGGGAAGGATAAGTTTCTCCAACTAAAGTAACAATGAAACAAACAAAAAAAAAGGATTACTAACTTAATCTTTCTGCACTTCTTATTTTGCTTCATTTTAGTCCAATATACATAATTTTAATGAAAAGGGAAGGCAGAAGAGATATTTGTTCAGTGATAAAATGTACTTTTCAATGTTTTAAGAACAGCTGGATAAATTACCTTCTCATGCTTCGATATTATTAAGTACCTTTGGCACGAACAGAAAATATCAATGCTGAAAAACTAGTGTGGATCTACACTGATTCTTCTGAACAATATTGAGGGCAATATCCTGAATGGTAAATTGCACCAACCCTCACACCTTGATGATAAAAGATACTCTTTTTGTGTTGTTAAATTTATGACAAATCTAAGTATTATTTTCAAATAATAATGAAAATATTATGTATAGTTTTGGGGAAAAGCTCTGGAAACCAGTCGTCCTTGACCTTAGCACTAAAATACTGTAAAAACATTTTAGAAGTCAATAAACTACACCTTCAGGGCCCTGTGATTGGTAAGCAGATAATAACACATCACAGATGCCAACAGGTCTTGCTTTCCCATTTTATTCATGCCCGTGGTTTTCCCCAACTTAGTCTGCACTGACACTGGCACTTGTTAAGGCTCCTTCCCACTTGAATTCATGGATGTGCTAGAAAAATAACAAAGTTAAAAGGAACAAGCAAACAAAAAAAAAAAATCTAGGTCAATGTATGCTGCTGCCGCCTGGTCAGTGACTCTGGAGCTGGGACACGCTGCAGGGCTGGACCACACAATGGGACCAGGAAAAAGCAGAGTAAGATGAGGGCACAAGGTAAGATCTCCTGTTCAGTGGCATGGGGCTGCTGACTGAATCACAGTCCAACTCCTGTGTTTTCATAAATGTGGTATTTAAGGAACAGAAAAAGAAGTCCTACCTTAGAAAGAGCATGTCATCCGAAAACAAGCCATTAATGACCCCGCTTTCTTTTTCAAGTGCCAGCATGCTGATGTGAAGCTTTCTTGAATTCAGAAAATCTAGTATTAGCTTAATTATTTCAGCTTCTTTAACGTTCACTGTTTCTTCAGCCGTCATGATGGCAGCCTAAATGGAAAGAAAGAATTTTAGCGCTGATCAATATCTTATTTTCTGCTTGGTTAGCAAACGTTGGCTACCAACAAAAATAAAAAAATGCAGAGTTATACGACAGGCAATAGTGGCATTACAAAAATTAAACCGCAAGATTAATTTTTGATTAAGTAATTGATTTTGAGGTTGACTATGAAGCCATAACTAAGATCTACCAATGCATCTGCAACTTTTCCATTTCTGTCCTATGCATAAATAGGGGCCTAGATAAACAAATCTACCAAGAAATCAATCCTTTAGCAGTGTGAAAATATCGTGCTTACTAAGTCTGCAATATGGGAAATTTTCCTCTCTGAAATGCAAATAATGAAGTTCAAAGAGCACAAGAGTCACTTACTATGTCATTACATAGAGCTCTCACATATGAACTTAAATATTTCTAACACATATAAAAAGCGCAGCACACTAAAAATGCCATCTCACCTTGGCTTTGAAGCAGCGTATGACAGCTAAGCCAGGGGTTTCCATTCTTGTTACCTAAGGATGTCTATTTCTGTCTATTCCCTTCATGAAAGATCTAAAGCTGCCAGCTCAAGGTGGCCTGAGACAGCGCCTGCTGGCTGCCACACTCCCATGCACTCACTTGCCTCCAGCTGCCTGTTCCTGGCCCTTCCTCAGCACTCCTCACTTCTGTCACTGCAGGAGCTTTCCCACCAGCTCGTGTTGTTGGCTCAGTGTTCTCATGAGCTGTCCAGCCAGCAGAAAGGAGAAGTGGGCAGATGTAGCTCAGGCCCCAGTCGCCAGCAGGCTGCTTGTTTAAAGCTCCCACAGATACAAGGTCCAAGCTCCTTTGCAACTCAGTTCCTCCAAGGATGAGAATTGTAGCATGTACTCCTCTTAGGGAACCTAAATTAAATTCTCCTTTTGGCTAAATCTTGCCTGGTTCCTTAAGTATGACTTGAAGTAGAAGCTGTTCAACTTTCTTTTTCAAATGGTAAAAAGACTTTACAAGTAACTCCTAAGCTGATCTGATGAAAAAGAACCGGCGATGAGGGGAGGAACCTGCTAACAGCCAAGCTACACAGCATTACCTTAGCAGGAGCTGTAAAAAACCCCACCAAACCAATCCCCCCACACCTAGCAGCACTCCTGCAGCTACAAGAATACGATATAACAGCAGGAAAATTTCAGTTTAATCCCATGTTACTATTGCAAAAAGAGGCAGTGCCTCTTCTCAACTCTGCATTCAGCCACTCATCCCAGGCAGCTCCCAGCCCCACAGATGGGCTGTGTGCTGAGCCAGACCACGCCTCTGAGCCAGGTGCAACTCAAGCATTTACTCACTCCAGGGGCACAAGGGCACTAATGCTGGCACAAGGAACGAACAGAGCGGTGCCTTCTGCCTGTAGCAAAGTCCTACCCTGACTTCAGTGCACTCTCACAGTCAATTAAAGGCCAGAGAGGAAACCGGTACCAGTGAGGAACCCTCAGCAGGAGGCAGTAGAACAAGGAGACACTGGAGCACAGTGATCCAAAAAATGAATAAAGGCAGGGGAGATGACCACACAGAGCAAGACATCCACAGTAGTAGGTTATAGTTCCCAGTGTCTCTTCCTTATAATTCAAAAGGTTCAAAATTATAATTCAAAATAAAAATTGTTCTTAATTCCATCAGGAAATCATTCACTTATGCAGATCCAGCAACTGAAAGACAACTGGCTGCGTGCAAACCATCGCCCAAGACAACTTGAAAACATGGTGCAACCTTCAGGTATCTCATCCTTGGAAAACTGGAGTTAACAAACTATCTGCTTCCTACTAGGGAAAGATGCATGGAATCTGAGTAAGTCTGAATAAACCAAATAAAACACTCAAGACTTATTAACAAGAAATGAGTTATTTACCAGAGAGTAAGGGAAGAGACAGTTACTCCAGTAAAACTTCTTACTGGTCACCATAAACCAGTGCTAGTGAACTTGAAGGGATACAAAAACTTAGCTCCTAATAACATGGGTTTTTGCACTATTGTCTAAACCCCCAAATTTTCCATCTTCCTCAATACTGTAGGCCAATTTTTTTCCACCTAAGTTTTTGCCAGAACATTTGACTAGCAAAGCATTCGATTATAGCAGCACAGTTTATTTTGGAACAACAGAGACCTAGTTGTGCCAGATGAAACGGCCTAACTTCTTAAAATGGTTGGCTCTAATTCTCATTTTAGTCACAGAAGACTCCTACCACCAAGTATTTTGATGGGTTTCATGAAAGACACACCTAGAGACCATAAGCACATCCTCAGCTAGTAAAGTCAAAAGAAAAATTTGGAAGTCTGGCCTGCAGAAAGCTTTGCTGCAAGAAAGAAAGATACATAGATCCACAAATCAAAATCCAAAACTTGTAGAAAGATGGTTTTTCCTTATGTTTTAGCCCTGTTTCAACTTCCTCTTTTTGCAACTGGATATGGATTTTTGGTCCCAGAGAAAAAATTCAACCCTACCCTTATACACTGAAGGGGGGGTGGGGGTGGGGGTGGGAAATCAACACAAATTTAACCAGCACTTTAGTATTAAAATCATAATTCACAACCTCATCTAAAGCATTTGCACTTCTCTTTTATTATGCTTTATTACACTGGTGGTTTTTATATAAACTAATTAACCTCCTTGTCAAAAGACAAAGTAAGGCTTAGGCAAAGCTATACTGAGATTCCTCATCAGAAAACTACTAGAAAAAAAAGTCAGACTAAGAATTCCTTTGAAGAAAGGAACACCAAGTCCAGCTTTCTTTTCAACTGGCTCTACTGGACATAACTGTAAACAGGAAGCCACCCTACATAGCTTCAAAGCTTGTCTTAATTATTTCTGTATTACACTGATGACAAAATGAGCGTATTATTCAGTACATTGCTTCAGAGTACATCTACATTAAGTAAAATCCAGCATCTGTGAGCTGTCTTCCATTTTTCATTGGAGTTTTTTTTTTAAATAAGAGGTTTGTCCTGAACATAAAGACTCTGACAATTCGAATATTTAACTTCATTTTCATAGATCAGGGTAAAGAATGACTGCACCCTCCAGGTTTGATATAGGACTAGTAACAGCACTTCTGGGGTACAGTAAAGAAAAATGTACCACAACATCCAAACTTAGCTTGGATACTGAACTTCTGAAAAAGAGTTGAAGTACACTGATAAGCTCATCCATTAACAGTATTATGATAATATTCAGTGTGCATTCCCTGTCAGTGCAACATAAATAGCTAGAAAAGAACAGTAAACCTACTAGAGAAGATTTTCATGTAATTGATGGTTTTTAGTCTGACGAGCTCAGACTTGTCTTAAAAGCACTACGCTGCCAAAGTAATAAGCAACATTTTATCATGAAATTATAAATATACATAGGCTTACACATCACCCTTTATGAAATCCACGAATTCTTCTGACATTCAGTGGTATGTCAGTACATGTATAAATAAAAATAATAATAATTAAAAAGCAAAGAACAGCAGGGAAACTCAAGATTAGAGCTCAAGCTGCATCTTTGGTCCATCACACTGTATTGCTTTCTGCTGGCACATATGGCACATAACGTCACAATCTGATCAGCTCAAGCTCTAATACTCAAGAATGATTGAAGCACAGCATTAGCTTGAGGTATAAATGAAAGCAAACGAGAATTAGAGCTTAATATTTCAGGTGCCTTGTATCAACCACATTTCCGATGCAATCTTTTTATTTTGCCCAGTCTTTTCAGAATGGCACTTCTCCACATCTTCCTTCCTTCTCCTGTCCACTCCCTCTTATTTTCTGCTAGTTCTGTATTTAAATTTGTTTGTCATCAAGAAAAGCAAAAAACTTCTTGCCACAAACCTGACACATCTTTTCTCTTTAGCTTCAGTGGACAAGATGTTGTTTTAAACAAGCTCTTTAGAACATAATACCTAATGCTAAACCTTTCAGTGAGAGGCTTCACCCTTGTTGTGCTCTTACTCATGCTCTAAGAACATGCCAACAGCAAAATTCCTCTCATGGTGTTAGAAGAAAACATAAGAAAATAACTCTTTAAAAAATTTAAACATGTTTATATTCACTTAGGCATATAAATACACTATTTCAGAAAAATGTTTATAAACTAGAAGTATCTAAAGATAGCACTAAACAGCCTCTCTAAGCTACCTTTCTTAGAAGAAATTTAAAATGTGTATGCATGCACATAATAGAAATTAAAAGTAAAGTTTAATACTGAAAAACAAATTGTGAAGTTCTACAATAAGCATTATTCATGTTATTTATCAACTGAAACAGATTGTTTACCAATAGCACAGAATATACATTTGGAAAACCCAGCAAGGAATATAAAGTTTCTAACTACCCTGAAATACAAGAAAAAAATATTATAGTTCATATATTCATATAGTTCAAATCTTAAGTGTCATGCTGTGAGAGCAGTGACACATTTAAAGGGACACACAATGCCAAATTAGGAGTCTTGGTTCACTGACAGCTGTGATGCGGACCCACAGCCTCAGTATCCTGGGGAGCTGTCACAGAAAACCTCAATGTGAACAAGTCATACATATTTAAAAAGCTGGCTACTTTGCATTAAGCTATTTCACCTTCTAATCCACCCCACAGTCACTTACATTTGACTCTCGTGCCTTCCCAGAGGCCACTCCAGAGTTCTGGCTACACAGAGCCCACAGGGCACTGGGGGCCCGGTCAGTCCCTAGTGGCTCCATTTCTGAAGTGTCCTCAATCATCTTCCAGTTATTCTCTATCAAAAGAATTTACCA
>VYZQ01007709.1:0-31850 GCA_013400655.1 Mystacornis crossleyi | reverse complement strand
AAAAAAAAAAAAAAAAAAGACTATAGGCCAAATTTCTATCACAACTGATTCCCACAGCAGTCAGTGGAGCTCGCTGACACTCTTTTCACCCCAAGAAATCACACAATTCATTATCTCAAATGAAATGCATTGAGCATATTAAGGCCTTAACAAAAAACCTTCACTTAACTCTCTACAGCTGAACTCTGAGACCTTTTCTACTCCAATACACAGCAAATCGGTGTCCTCTTACACACCAGCTTTTCCTGCCTCACACAGATTTTTCACGGGCTTGCCATCTAGTAATCCATTTTGTTCCCCTGCTTAGATCAGCTGTTGCTCTAGAGCCATCCCGGTAATCCTTGTCTCACCACGCTTGGGAGGTGACCGCAGAGCTCTCAGCAATCACCAGTCCCTGTTCCAACACGCACACGCCTTGCCCAGCGCATGCCGCACCGCGAATGACAAAAAGGTGACATTAAATTATGCAATACTTCACATCACAGTGAAAACAGAAGGCAGGAAAATAAGAAAAGCCAAACAACTTCCAAAAAACTAGAATTTTGACTGTAATACCCCACATTGTTCCAGTATTTTTTTCCTCACCACAGGCGATTCCATAGGAGATCCAGCTCCGCCGGGTTTACAGAAGCCGCCCCGGTTAACTGCGCCGCGCCGAGCCCGCAGCAGCATTTCGGGAACGTGAGCTCAGCACCAGCGGCGGGCAGGGCCGCACGGCCCCGGCGCAGCTCCCGCGGGGTGGCCCCGGGCTCAGAGCGCTCCCCCGGCCCGCAGCGCGCCGCACGGCNCGGCGGGGCGAACCCGCCCGCCCGGCGGGCAGGGCCGCGCCCCGCGCTGAGGGGACGCGGGACGGGAGCCGGGCAGGGCGGGGCCGGAGCTGCCGCCCGGCAAGCGGTTATCCCGCGCGTCCCCGCGCCCGTTCTGGTGCTCCTGCCGGTGGGAGCACACCCAGAGCGCGGTGGCCCCACACAAAGGCGTCGGGGCCGTGTGCCGCGGGCTTCCCGAGCGGTCACCTGCGCTCCGACGCCCTCGAGGCACCCCGCGCTCACAGCACACGAGCAGGGCAGGAGCGGCACTGCCCGCCTGCCGCCACCCGGATTTCTGCTCGTGCGCCGCGGGCTTAAGGCTTGTTGGCAGCACCTCCAAGTACTGCATGAGGTGCTGCTGCTGACTCAGGTCAGCCAGGGATTTTTTATTGTGCTTATGGTGTCATCTGCTTCTTGAGGCTGTTGAGCAAAGCACACACTCTTTTAACAGAAATCTTACGTATGCATGTGTGATACCTGTGTTTTATCAAGATGCATTTATATCTAATTTGACTTTCAGTTACATTTTTGTAATTGTCAAAAGATTATGGTACCTCAGAGTCATCATGGTGAACAGTTTTGCCCTGTGTTTATATGTAGTGGTGAGATGCGATATAGAAAACCGTGTTAAAATGCAAGGACAGCACTTGGACAGAGCGCTTGTGAGCACACTGCAGTGCACTGGCCGGCCCTGCCAAAATGGAGATGGTGGCAATTTTCTGACAAGCTGATGCACGATTTTTTTTTTTTTTAATTATGCAAGTGTGCCAAGTATCACAGATCCAGGGAGAGTTGTCAGAGACTTGACTGAAGCTGAACTGGATTCTCTGTAACATTCACAAAATGTCAGTGAGGTCAAGTCTACTTGCTAACTGTTTTGCTGAGGATCTGCTGAAGGGCAGAAGGGAACTGGGTTATTTTTTGTCTCTTCTTTCTGAGCGGGAATACAAACAAATGTCCCAAAGGCTGTCCAGCGAGGAGTGTGCCTGGCTGCACAGCAGTGATTCTGCCAGGCATGCGCAAAGAATGTGGAAACCGATTGTTCCTTTTGTTCAAGTCCCAGCTTTACTTCCCAGGAATATTTGCTGGTAAAACACGGAATACTTCCATTTACTTCCAAAGCTATCACTTGTTGCTTAGTTGCATTTGGAGGCACTGCTTAAAAGAAAATGTAATTATAGAAATGAAACTGTTTTCCCATAGGTATGATACAGTAGAGATGATAAATCAGAGGGAATGTGGAAAAACAAGATGACTTTAATTGTCTAAACTTTACTGAGCATAGATACGAAAAGTCCATTTAAAACTTTGTTTAACCTACAAAATTGTAGGTAAACACACATAGGCTTTTAAATTTAATCTTGATTTCTGAACGGTTTTACAGTAATTTCCTAATCTTTTGTGCAGTAGCTTTGTTTTCAGTGGTGATCCTGAGACCGAATCTGTGAGACTGTATCTCTGAATGGCAAGAAAGATAAAGCTTCTTCCCACTTATGGACCTGAAAGGAAGAGAAATCCATTTCCTGCTCAGAGTGTTGGACCTTTCACAGGTAAGCAGCAAATTCCTATATTCTCTGGAAACAGGTTTCAAGAACTAACCTTTCAGGAAGAGGTATGGAAGAATAGGTAGCAGTAGTTGGTGGCCCTGCTCTGGGGGGCAATCATACTATTATTAAGTTTTGGTGAGGATACATATAGTAGCATCCTATGGGAAGAGAGCCAGTGGAAGATCTTCTCTAGTTGTTTGCAACTCTTTACTTAAGCACAGAAACGTGTTTGGGATGGTCTCAGCTTGCTTTGAACACCCTACTCATTACTGCAAAGAAGGTAACTCCCACGAACTGCAAAACTGTTGGGTGTGGGTTTTTGAGAGCTTGAAAATCAGGATTAGTGAAGGAGGAGATCTGCATTGCCTAGTGACAAACCAGGGTGCTGTGTGCTTGGAGCACTTCAGAAAAGAAAACAGTAATTGTGTGACTGTTTTACAAATGTTGCAGGTGGGGAATGAGACACTGGAGAGCAGCCCCGTGGAAAGGGACCTGGGGGCCCTGCTCGATGGCACGTTGAATATGAGTCAGCAGTGCCCTGGCAGCCAGGAGGGCCAACCCGGGCCTGGGGGGCATCAGGCCCAGCATTTTGAGCAGGGCAAGCGAGGGCATTGTGAGGTGAGGGGATGGTGAGGCCTCACCTCAAGTGCTGGGGGCAGTTTTGGGCACCACAATACAAAACAGACATTAAGCTATTAGAGAGCATCCAAAGGAGGCCACAGGGATGGTGAAGGGCCTGAGGGGAAGCCATGAAGAGCAGCTGAGGTCACCTGGTCTGTTCAGCCTGGAGAAGAAGAGACTGAGGGGAGACCTCACTGCAGTTACAATTTCCTCGAGAGGGGAAGAGGGGGCAGGCACTGCTCTCTGCCCGGGGGTGACAGTGGCAGGACCCGAGGTTATGGTGTGAAGTTGCAACAGGGGAGGTTTAGGTTGGATATTAGGAAAAGGTTCCTCACCCAGAGGGTGGTTGGGCACTGGAACAGACTCCCCAGGGAAGTGCTCACAGCACCAAGCCTGACAGAGTTCAAGAAATGTTTGGACGATGCCCTCAGGCACATGGTGGGACTCTTGGGGATGGTCCTGTGCAGGGCCAGGAGTTGGACTCAATGATCCCTGTGCGTCCCTTCCAACTCAGCTGATTCTGTGATTCTGCGTGTTGGCCCTAAAAATGGGCCAGTCCCAATTTTCTGTACTTGTAACAGAGCCATTCAACTCTTTACATTTTATGTTATATTTACATGGTCTTGTAAAAACTCATTTACTCATTTCAAGAAAGGATTTCCAGAACTTTGAGGTGACGATTCAGCAGAATTCTTGCATAATCTATACAATTCTTCATGTCAGCATCATAGCTCCGGTTTCAGGTAGCTTAAACAAGAAAAATACTGAGCCAAAGTATAATCTTGCTTCAAATAATTTAAATAATTGCAGGCTTGTGAGGCCTTGCCAGGTCTTGTACTGCAGACATTTAGATCAGTGATGATGAAGAAATGGTAAGACAGAGCTGCCATGATGGAAAGCTCCATATCAGCTTTTAGTCTTTCTGCAAAGCTCCATTAACTGTGACATAAAAGTACATAAAGATATTACTTAGTACATCTCCATGAAGTTCACATACCATTAACTGCAAACTTAAACACATGTGAAAAAAATTCAGTATCTTGCTTAAACAAATCTGTCTGTGGATAATGAAATACTTATTTACTCCTAAGCATTTTATACATCAAGCTGTTTGTAATGTTGCATAAGATTCTGAAGAAAGTTTTAAATATCTTTTTTCAGTGAATGCTTACCTTGTCTATGCTGTTTTCTGTCCTTTCTTGAATCCTGGTGGCTATTAGCTCTTCTGATCAGAGGCAGTTGTGTTTAGCATCCATCAGCGTTATCCTTGAACTCAGAAATCTGATTAAAAGAACTCCATCTCCCAAAGAGTTTGTACTGAAATGCGCACGTTGTATATTGCTTCTTTGCCTCCTACAGGAGCAGTAGTTTTGAGTGTAAGAGCTGCTTTTCTTTCTTGCTAGAAGGAAATAAGCTGGAGTAACTTCCCTACCATGTTTGACTCATGGCTGTGGTTGTCTAAATAAAAGGTGTATTTTTTATTCTGCATGGAAGCAAGTAAGTCTGAAGGTAAACATGCATTTGTATGTATGCATATACAAACACACGTCACGTATTTTTTTCCTAAATGGAACAGATTGCTTTTAAAAATAAATTGCTTATAAATGAACAAAGATGCTGTACATGTTAAATATACTTTTCCCCCCCTGCAATCTATACCTGGAATAAGAGTGTTTATAGAGGATTTTTCTTCCTTTTGTTGTTTTTCCTCTATTTAACTAGAAAATGTAAAAGCAGCTATAAAGGGCTGTGGCTGTCAAGATATATCTTTATAGCCACAATTCTTCAAGCTGTGTATTCAGCTCATTAAATTAGTAACAAGACAGCAAAGAAATGCTACTTTGCCATTTGAAAAAATCTAAATAGTTAAAGATGTAGCCCTGTGTCTTTTTTATTAAGTTGTTGGAAAAACAACATCTGACCTTGATCTGATCAGTACAGCTGGGTTTGAGAAACAAAGCTATTTTTTGTATCATATTTGTGTGGCGATTGATCCAAAACCTTCTGTTCCAAGCATGACTCTCTGCACTGGATCCCACAGCAGCACAAATTTTGAATCAGAAATTCTGTACAAATTCAGGCCCACAGTACAGTCACATCATGTCAGCTTAACCGGGGCATGAGCTGAAGTTTCTCAGGGACGGTGTTATTTGCCAAAAGATAGAGAAAACAAAGTCTGTTCTAAAGCAGATCTGTACAAAGGCTGTTTTTAGATGAAATTTTTGAGCTGGACTCACCACTGAAAAAATAGCTTTACTGGGTGCAACTGGGGGTTTGTGTTCCAACATAATTCCTTGCTTGTGTCAGCCTGTTTGTGATGCTGTACAGGGAACTGACTGAACTGGCTGAAAAATAACCAGTTTTCAGGGGGAGGAGGAAAAGCTATTTAATTTCCTTCCACAGTAGTTTTTTAATTCATCATTAAAAGCCCTACTGTCAGATTGCTGGTATTCTTGAAGTTACTCTTCAAACAACTTTGCAGTTTTGAGATTCTTTATCTGTGTAAATTAGCCCAGCAACACAGTCTGCCTGTTGACAGTGCAGGGATGTCATGGCCACTTCCAGCAAGTCCTTGATCTTACTCTGCAACACAGCAGGACAACACAAAACTCCAAAAGAGGCATGATTTGGACTGGAAAATGACTAATTTATTATTAGTCATTATTAGAAGAGACCTCTCATTTTTTTTATAGCGTTTCTGTTCAAGATAGCATCACTAGCAAGTACAGACTATTTCACGAGACGTCCCACACATGCTTTAGGCAGTATCTTAACAAACATAAGACTCCAGTTCACCTTGACAACCTTTCAGTCTGAAGCAAACCTATTAACCTGACCACAAGTTGCTGTGGCTTTGGAAAAATGGAAGCTAACCAGAGCCCAGAAGTTTATCAGATGACTTGAAATTGTGAAATTCACTTTTGAAGAGAACAGGCTAACACCCTGTTGTCCTCACTAATGAAATATGAAGCCAAATTGTTCAATAGCCTTCCTCTGATAGCATCAGAAAGCTAGATTATCCATGGAAGTGTGATCAAAGATGGGAAACAAAAGAAGAAATTGCAATGGTGCATATTTCCTACAATTTCCACGTTGCTGAAATATGAGAAGAAACAAGATTTAAACATTAATGTGAACATTTTATAATTTTAGTTTATATTTAGAGGTAAGCAAGAAAACAAAAAAATGTTATTTTGGTGCCATGCTTTTATTTAAATGAAAGGAAAAAACTACACTGTACCACATAAGTAGCAATGACAATATTTTACAGCACAGCATTTGAAAAAATATGGAAGCTATGCTCCATAGAAGTGGACAAGTAAGCACACAATACACTGTACATTTTTCAACAGTGCCCAATAAATCATAATTAAATAGCTGAATTTGGCTTTAAACAGCCAAATAATAAAAACTAACAGTCATACTAACATTAAAAAAAAAATTCAGTAGCTATTATGACTGTTAGAATATGAAATTTTGCTCCAAAAACTAAGACAAGAGTTTGGCAATTCAGTCGTAGCAACAATAATAATACCCCTGATGAAAGCACCAGTGTGTTCTGGAAAGGTCAGTGATAAATACTGGCCTTTATGGAAAGCTTTCTTCTTTTTTTTTTTCTTTTTCTTCTTTTTTTTAAACATGATCCCAACCAAAGATCCACTGTAATTAGAAAATTTGCAGGCTTAAAAAGGAAAAGCATCTCTAGCTTTACTTTTCCTGTATTAAGTAAAACCTTATACTGCGAGCAATGAAATTTTCAACTGCATTATTCACATTCTACTTTTAGACATTGCACAAATCTTTAACCTGTTGACAAATGCAAATTTCATAATACATTCAGATATATTTAAAATTACTCAAAGAATTCCTGTCATGTATTTAAGCTCACTTTGATTAGGCTGATGCGTGTGTCTTTATGGTGTTGCAAATCTTCAGTTAAATCATAGAACAGATTTTAGAAATAAAAGCCTCCCATGATAAAACTTCTTTTGAAGTTATTCACCATATGTGTGTCAGTTAATTCCAACCTCCTGGTTTCTTGAATCACTGTATATTATACACAGTTTCATATTGTTATTCAAGATGTTCCTACAGTGGTATCTGTAGGAACTGTCTAACAGGCAGAATGTGCAAACCCTCTTCCCCCCCTTTTTAATATTATTTATATCCTATATACACAATATGTATACACTTGAAATATAAGAGTTACATATCCTGGTGATATACATGCAAACAGTAGGAATCAGCTAACCACAAATAGTTTTGAGCCACATACATATTAAACATGTATTTTAAAGTGTTTTTTCTTTTTTTACAGTTTTAACAAATATACATAAATATAAGAACATAAATTACAGTAAACTGACAGCATTTTTGAGAAAATGTTTATAATCAGATGCACTGATGCCTAAGGCCTTATAATAATTTAAAAAAGTACTGTTCTAAACTGCTTAATGACATCTCATTCCTGTGCATCTTTTCTCTAAGTAAATGAGCACATCGTTGTAGTGAGGCAGTTTCTCTCAAAGCAGTTTAATGAGAGAAATATGAACATCATTTTAGTCTCCCATGAAACTGAATGGACTACATACTTATAGCACAATACTGTCTTATGTCAATGGAGTTGTCACAACACTGAAACAGAACAGAATCACAAATCATTCAAGTCTTTTCCTGAGAATGAGATTTCCCTCCCCCCCCAACAAATTCTCTGGTGTACGATGTTACCAAAATAGCCACAGATTTGGGGAGACTTCAAGTTTGTGTTTTCTTTTTTTTTTTTTTTCCCAGAACAGTGCCATTTTAAAAGCAAATTAGAAGAGAAACAAACACTGAAACGGGATAGTGATTTACAAAATAATCAAACACTGTTTTGAAATAAAATGCAGCCCTTTATAAATAATACTGAAATATGCCTAGAATTTGGTTTTGCAAATGGTCATGGTTATAGATTTACTGAAATGTCATTTAGGCTTTTTTGCCATAAGTAATTAAAAATTACTGTGTCACAAGACATCACCTGTTAGATAGTGTCACGAAAACAATTTACAAAGACACATTGAAAATTCTTATCAGATGTCTATTCCCTAGAAAACTGATTCAAGTCTGAGTTGGCAGATCTGAAGGCAGGAAGTGGCCTGGATCTTAAAATCAGTGGGAATTAGATACACGACTTCTCAAAGATCTGTGACTTAGTGAATTCTGTGATTCTTCTGAATATTTAGTGCTCTGTTAGGCAACATCAGGGATCTAGTTCTGAAAGTTTCATGAGTTCCTCTTCCTTCCTTGAAGAAGCAGGACCTGACCGTGTGCTCTCTCTGCAGCTGGAACAGTGCAAAGCAATGAATGTGCACTTGCTTAAACTGTTTCAGAGACCTACCCAATCTTTTTACTTTGAGATTTAACGGTGTTATGAACATGCACATGGTCAGTCATTACATCTCAGATGGCAACTTACTGAAACAGAAATAATTGCATCACCTAACTTTACCCTGAGTTGTTAAATAATTCATTTGAAGGAAACTTCAAGCAGTTCAAAGGTTTTTCCTTTACTGTTTAGTTTATAAGCAAATCAGTACTATTTAATTGAAAAAGAATTATAAATACACAGGGGAATGAATCTTGATTTTGTTACAGCACAGTAAGGATCTTGCAGAACAGACCCAGTCAACTGTTATTCAGTGACATACAATTTATCATTTATGGTCTTTACTGTAAGTCAGTATGCAAAGTTCAATGGTATCGAGAATATTAAGAAGTTTTTCTTTAGTGAAAGAAAAATATTCCAAGACAAGCACAAATACAAACATGTAAGGCAACAGATGTAAAAAATGTAGTTTGAGTCACTAAAGAGGAACATTCAGTGCTTCAGTGTATCTAATCAAAATACAGAGCAAATATACTCTATATGTTGCATTAGCACATACAAATCTCCACACAAGTCAAACATTTCCATAATCACTCATAATTATTCACCTAAGAGTTAATCTTCTGCACTCCTAAACACTGTGTTTACATTCCAGTTGGACATGATAATAGAACTCGGTGTCCAGTTTTATGTTCTAAGAGTCTTGTTGGCAACTAGAAATCTATTTCCTATAGGCAGTAAAGATGAAGTGCAAGTTTATCATAATTGTTTGCAAAAAGCAAATTTTTTCCCATCTACTATGCCTTGGTGGGTAAAAGTTTCTTAGGAGTTACTGGTCTCTTGGTTTGCCACAAGTGGCTGTGAATGGTAATTGCATCAACACTGGCAGACAAAGTTTTGGCAGGTATGTGGCTAAATTGCTTCCTATCAGAGTTGTATTTATACAGTCCCTCTATCATTTTCTTTGTGATAGACTTGGGACCTATTCCCGTTAATTTATTGATTTCTTCAGTATCAGGGCAGTACGTATACAGAGATCTGAACTGGCAGCCTGAATCCCGGAACAAGATTAAGAAATTATTGGCATCAGATTTTTCCATTTCCTTTAAAAGAAAGAAAAGAAAGAAAGAAAAACATTTAGAATATGAATTTTGCACTGTAATTAGAAAACGTTCCAAAACATTAGAATTCATTTTGAATTCATTTTCTACCAGAGCTGAAACTTACGTCTAACTCTGTCCACTAAAAGACCTTGTTTTCAATCATGAGAATTTGCTAAGCTTCACCTGTCTGAATTTTGATATGGTAGATATCCATCTCAAGCAAAACCTAATGTATTTAGACAATTTCAGCTATAATTGTTTAGTTGCACCTCAAGAACAGACCATCCTAAAAGTCTTTTTGTAGACCAAATAAAAATTCTTCTCCTCATCTGTTTCATCAAGCTGGTCTAATAGATGCAAGTTTGGGAACAGGAAACTTCAGATGTGTCTCAATATGTCTGAAAGACCCTCTGGTGCTAAAATAGAATTTCAGTCATCCCTAAATCCACTCAAGCTTGGTCAAACCGTAAAGTCAGTTGAAATGTATTGAACAAAAGTTCTTTATTAGCTGAAATCTTCAGATTTCTATTCCATCTAACAGACCTTCTATGGGACACATGCCCTGAACACATACGGCTTCTACCAAGTGATGTATGCTTCATCCTAGAGTTAAGCATGACATTTTTGCAGCTATTTTTTTCTGGGATTTCTGAGGGTCATTTTGCTCCAAGTTGTTTAAATGGCAAGACTCTGTCCTGATTCCTGACATGGTATTTCCAAAAAGTGTCTGGAAAGACAGAGAAAGCAGCATCTAGACATGGATGCAGAAGGATTACCAGGAGAAGAAAGGGCAAGAAATACTGCTGTGAAATTTATTCCAGAAAAGAAATTCAATCTGGATTCCAAATGTCTGTGATGTTTGATCTAGTTATCTGTTGTATTTGTCATAGTTGGTAAATGGAACAGTCCTGTTACTCTCAAGGTTCAGACTCTTGTGTTACTCCTTTTGCCTAGAAACACCTGGAAACTGGTCCCTGAGTCTTTACCCTTACAATATTTGCATCTTCAGAAAGGTTTATAGCACTGTAAGAGAAAAGACTGAAAGGCACCTTCCTGTAATAGAAAGTCCTGAATTTGCCCTACTGCTTGGAAACTGGAGGAGCCTAGAAGGGATGTATTTCAATTCTTTCTGTTTGTGAGGGCCCTGTGCTTTAGTTCTAAAGTTCCCAATCCGAGGATCTCTATGTGTAAGGGAAAGCAACATTGTGAGCATATTATGAAAGCCTAGATATTGACGTTCCCCAATAAAACAAGCAATAGCTATTAATTAAACATGTGAATTAATTCAGCTTCCTGTGCTGCACGTACAAAGTAACAGCTCTTGTTTCAACAGCAGTGGAGAACCTTTCTGCCTACACAGGAAGCAAGTCACAGAAGTTACTCAATCCCTTCAGTAATTGCTGCCAGAATCTCTGAGGATTCCTTTCAATATCTGCATTTATGTTTAAGAGTCTCCATAATGCCTGACTTTGGTTTGACTTAGGTGTTTACTCTTTTAGGGGAAAAATCCTCTTACCTCCAGGATCTTTTTCTTTTGACCTTCATTTACTTTTCCAGCCAGGCAGCAATGTGCCAGTGCGTTCTGAATTATATACTTATTGGATTTAGCACTAGGTTCTTTGAAGAGCTTTGGTCCTACGGAAAAGGAACGACAAATAAGCCAAATTAATCAATAAGCCAACAAAGAGATACTTCGAATGCTGTGAAGCACTTCTGGTGTGGAACTTTTGAATGCATAAAAACACAAATCCAGGAATAATACAGAATAAGGTTAGAGACCACAAATTTCACAAACAAGTAAAATATCATTCAGCTGTCACTGAATTTACTTACAAATGTGTCTTTCATTATTAAATCATTATTATTGGCAGCCTTGGTAAGTATTTTTTCTCTCAGAAGACCTTTTCTATGAATAACAGAACATTTTGCTTTTTCTAATTAAAATTTCAGTTGTCCAGCAGAGATCAGTCTCTTTCTACACCTGTGATTTCAAGGGTGAGAGGTATAACAATGAGGCACATGCAGTGCTCAGAGTAACTGTTGCCTGTCCTCTCTGGAATTGCAGAAACGGTTTACCGAAAACCAGGGATAAAAGACCTGGCCTTACACTTGTCCGGTCATTCCAGCTGTAAAATGTCTTGACTCATCTGGCTGAAGGAGAAATCTCCCCTGTTCTAATTTCTGAAATATATGTGTACTTGGATCTAGACCATTAAAAAACCCAACACATGAGTACCAATTCCAAGTCTTGGAAAGGAAAATAATGTACAAGCATCAATTAAATTTAAGATTAAATCTCAGTTTGTCTAAGCTTTGGCGAAAAAAGAGCCTAGAAAACACCTAACCTTATGCTACTCTTCTCACAAAGAAAGTGAGCCAACAAAGAGAAAAGTGGAGCCAACCATATTATAAAGGATTTATAATCCTGATGATGCAAGGTCTTGGAGGTATCACATGTGGTATAGTTAGAGAAAAGGGGGGAAAGATACCATTATTATTTGATTCATAGTACAATAATGAATTAGTAGCAGATCATAAAGTTCTTAATAAACAACAAAGGATCTGTTAAGAAACAAATGGTACAGAATATTTATATTTGCATTGTGACGCAGATTTTTTGCTGTTCCTGTTTGATTTTTGAAACTCTATTCTAAATTGAGTTGAAATTTCAATGCTTTGTGCCTTGCTAGAGACACTACTGAAGTACAGAGTGGTGTGTGAGCCCATGTGCTGTTCTGAGCCTGACTGCAGTTTATTTTAGTTATCACGAATGCTATTGAGTCAGTACTTTTATTTTGGATTTAGAATGTTAACCTTGTATTATTACCCTCTCCTTTGAAGGGTAAAACTCAATCAAGTTTTAGGAAGTCAAATGAAGGTAACTGAAAACTTTTCATGCATAGGACCACTAATAAGCAGGTACATATCTGAATATTGTTGTCACTGACCTGTGTACTCTGTAGCAGAGGCGACTGAAGAAGTTGTAGATGCATTTTCCCAATCTTTTTCTCCATTACGACTACCACAGCGACTTGGAGATAAAAATCCTTCCACAGATTCAGACCTAAACATTAGTTTTAAAATCTATTAAAAAAATCTACGATGTTCAGCTGAGAAGCCTTCTGATATGAAAAGAAGGCAAACCGTACTAAGGTAGAACACAATTATTTGAATTATAAACTATAAACCTAAATGCACAATATTTAGTGTGTTTTGAGTGATGCAAGAAGTTGGTCTTTGGGTGAGATATGTGTGAGTCAATTTTTGGGCTACATCGGAGGGACAGAAACCTAATAGATGTTCTTGGCTGTGAAACAGATTTACTAAGTGGGAATTCGGGTTACTTTTAACATGTTCTGGCAAACCAATGTTATCTCATGTAGTGAATAAACCAGTTCTTGATAGAATGATGAATATGAAGTAAAAATTTAGTTCATTTATACTCATGACTGCAACAACTGGCAGTGAGAACTGCTGTATTTAAGACAACAAAGCAATTTCCCTTTTAAGTTTTGTTTTCACAAGCAATAACTTCTGCTGCTGTAATTCTTCAGGCTGCACTCAAATGTGGATAATTTTGCATTTAAAGGTCTAAGCAAGATTGTCAAGTTTCCTTAAATTATTATAAGATATTCAAAATATTTTTGGTTGTGGCTACTGCAAAAGCCAGTCAAATTTGCAGCTTGTAATGAAAGTTTTCTAAGTGAGAAAAAGGCACAGTTTAAGGAAAAAAGTGGTACCATGTCAACATTTGTGTGCATGCTCATTTTCAGTAAAATCGGCAACAGATGAAAATTTGATTTATAATATATCCTAAACCTTTTGTGATTAGCACCTGCATGAAGAAGGTGGCAAATGTATCACCGAGATTCTCTCAGTGGCATCATCAAAGACAATGGTGATGCAAGGACAAGGTGACAATCTGGGTTTGGAAAGATATTGAAAATCCTTTCAACTTTGTTACTATTGTAATGTTTTAAAAGTCTCAATCCCCTAAATCAGCTCCAAAGCCTGAGGAAGACGTACTGCTCATTACAAGCACGGTACAGCACTGTACAAGTACAGCCCCGTACACGGGGGCCATCTCCTGTAAACACTGTGTAGATGAGCACCATCAAGCCTTTTGTAATAACTAATATAGGCGGAAGAAATCCCCCTCAATTAAAACTGTTAATTTTTGAGAGATGACAAGAGATGTTAGGCTATTTGGATCATTTATGAAAGTTTCTTATGTAATAACTGGAAAGTCAGTTCTTGAGACATCAAGGTAATTGAGAAGCCAATTGAAGCCAGCTGCAGCCTTGTCAGAGCTGATGAGTAATGTGTAGTGGCCATGAAAACATGACATTCAATATCATAATATGTAATACTCCTTATCAACCCCCTTTTCCTAGTCTGCCTTTCTTTCCTATTTCTTTTTTATACAAAAAAATTAGTATTTGTCTGAATATTATCAAGTAGTTCACAGAAATAATAATTTTCCTCTGAACGATAATACAGATTTTGTACAAAAAAATTAAAATTTCTCTGTTATTTTCAGGTGATTTTTAATGCAAAATAAATTCTGGTATTTGGAAAAGGCTGAAGTCCTAGTGAGCATTCAATAATTCCCTGGACAACTGCTAAAGAAAAAAAAAAAACCAAACAGAAAAGAAACTTCTGTGTTAAAAAAAGAACAGCAGCGATGTAGTTGCACGTAGCATACAGGTTTAGAAAATATCCACAAATTGAGACTTAGATACAAGCAGGTGAATTAAAGAGGCTGTGTGAACAGCGTTTTGTTTTGACCTCATTTATACCTGCCCAACTGGTTTACTTGGTAAAATTTGCAAAACAAATGATCATGGCCTGGTTCCCGAATGTCTGACAGTGGAAACTATCCATGTCTCAAATGAGGAAAACAAACCTGTTCTCAGAGTATGCAATATACGCACGACCTCTAAAAAATTCATGCTAGTTTTACATAGCTGATTATCAAATTTTATTAAATGAAATGGTTATTTTAGCTTTACCTTGGTGTTCTCTTGCCTGACTGCACACTCTCATTGTCCCCTGTATTCAGCGATGCCAGTGAAAGACTAGATACTGAAAAAACACGATAAAGCTGTGAACCTGGATAAAAACAAAGTTAAAGCTCATAAACCTATGCAAGTAGGAGAGTCTGTTCATCAGACCAACACCAGCATCTGAAAGTCAGTAAGAGCTTTTGTACACGGGACTAACCCCCATCCATGATATGCCTGCATGCATATGTGCTGCACTTCATGTAAGCACTCGCTGACACCCAGCCTTTGGCAGCCACCGGGGATGGGCTCAGACTAAGCACTAATGGGAAGCATGGACATGGGAATACTGGCACTATGCAAATCAAAGAATGCAATTAAAGTTAATAAGTCCTCTTGAAAGAGAGCTTAAGAGACAATTTAAAGCTTGGGATGGATATTTGGGAGGTGTTAAGGAAATATTTTAAATTACATCTGGAAGATGGAGGGAATCAGCCAGAGCAAATGCAGCACAACAACAAGGGTAGAGGAGGCTGTAACCTGCAGTCATTACTCCAAGTTCATTTGCATCTAAAGAATGCTAAGTTGTTCCACGTGGTTAGTGCTGCTATGTTCTTAACTATACATGCATTTGGGAAGTAAGCAAAACAGAAAAAAACCATGAAATATAAAAGGAATTTTTAAATTTTAATTTTGTCTGTATTGTGTGCATTTGAGTATTCTTACCTTATAGTCACCATTTTATTTATTGATCTCTTATCTCCCAACTTTTATTCATTCTTAGCTCTACAGGTGCAAGAAGAGATTAGTGAAGAAAACATGGGTGTGCATGAAACTTGCAACGCACATTCGTCCCTCCACTGGGTTTTCAGAGCGAAAGTTTTTGTTTGTTGATATATGCATGCATGCATAGCAGGTAAGTGACATTGATCTTTCCATTTCTATGCCAAATTTTGCTTTCCAGTTTGGTCACGTGCAGTTTCAATTTAGCACAAGACACTCATAAACGCACGTGCTTGTTAGGACCAAAACCCAAGCTGGTGTTTTAGCATGAACAGACTCTTTTTCAACATAAACATTTGTTACCTGGTGGACCTTTGATTGGTGTCTTAGGTGATTCAATATGATCTCTATGAATAGATTTTGGACGTGGCTTTTTTTGTTTGATTGAGAGGGAACGTGGCTTTATGACAGTATCCATGTCTTCCATAAGCTTTAGTTGTTTCCGTCTCATATATTCCTGCTTAATAAATTCTCGCCGTGCTCGTTCATCCTCCTTCTTCTGACGTTCTTCTTCTGTTTTGCGTCTAAAAAATTACAAAAAAAATTCAGCAGTAGAAACTTTCAAAATAAAGGATTTCAGCTAGCACAGTGAAGACAACACAGGCATCAGATTTTTGGAACATCAATGTTCTCAAACACCAGTATTAAAAACACCAGCTTTTTAATTTTCTTACAATTTTCAGATAGTTTAAACTTTTTGGGATATTGCTACCAGTAAAACCAAATGCAGGTTTATCAGCTTCATTGCTGTAACTGAGTGAACATTGTGCATTTGTGCAGAAAGAGCCCTGAGGGACACAGGCTCCCTCAGAACCATGCTCAGGAGCTGTGCTCAGGCCAGCACAGCTCCAGCCTGAGAGAGCTACAGGCTGATGCCACCTGCTGTCCTGCAGGGCCAGCTGGGCTCCCCTGCACATCTGGCTCTAGCAGTAAGTAACTTGGATATTAAGATGAAAATTTTTGACATGCAAGTTCCACTTCTATCTAAACGAGATATTTTTACGTTCACCATTACTGATCATTACACAGAGTTTTACCTTGTCTCTTCCTTCTTATGTTCTAGTTCTGCTTCCAGCTGCTGCTTTCGAAGCAAAGTCTCTCTTTCCCTTCTCAAACGTTTCTCCAACAATGCTGCTCGTTTCATTGCCATATCATTTTCTGCCTTTTGATCATCCTAGCAACCGTTTTTGAAGGAAAAGGACCAAAAATATTAAGATCTCTAAATTCAGCAGTTGATTTTGCCAAGTCATTAGACACTTAATTCTGTAGAATGGGTATCCTAACATACTCTTGCAGTATTTGGAATAAGTTTATTTTTGAAGATTTTTCTTAAGACTCTTAAAAACTTCATGATGGAATTTTTCCTTCCTGAGTCAAACAAAATTCAACACTGATATGAGAAAACTTGCTAAGTGAGATATTTTAGTTTTGAGTCAGATCCCACATAGCATAAACTTCTTTCAGCTTTGGAAGATTCTACATGCATGAACATGAAGGTAATTATTACAAACCCCAATAACTATGCACCATATAAAAGTAACTTCTGAGCAACCCAAGTGTTTTGTTAGAACTGAGGAATGCTTCTGGACAAGCTAGGTGTATCTAGATATATGACACAAAATTTTTGGGGTACTCCAAGATGGAAATAAGTCTAGACCACTGTCTTACAATATGCATTATAGTTAAAAGCCTGTCTGAATACAGCTCTTTAATAAAAAGTCTCCAAGGAGTGCTCTCAAATACCAACTTCAAAAGGGAGTCTCAGAAGACTATACTTCCTTAGCCAGTCATGAGATGGAAAAAGGCTCTCCAAAGTGCAATTCAAAAATGTGAGTAATTTTTAAAAATGCAGGTTATGTACTTCAAAAACTTTTATTTGGGAGTGAGGTGGGGAAATGAGGGTGAGATGTGAGTATGTTTAATCAAGATCACCAAAACATATGTTAAAAATAAATCTACATTCAGCATGCATCTTCCTCACCAAGACCTCCAAGCACTCTTCCATAACTACGAATGGAAAGGGATACTCTGGCATGCTCAGAACCACAATACGGTAGAATCTCACCACTCTTATGATGCCAAATTAATCAAGTCCAAAAGATAAGCTTGCACACACAGTTAGAGCTGCAGTACCATCTGCTTGGACCTCAATCATCAGTGACATCCATATCTCAATTAAAAATTCAAACAAAGCTTAACAGCCGACATACACATCCACTAGTTCCCTTACCTTAAAAAAGAATCCACAACACACTTTCTGGTCATCTTCTAACTGTTCTCTATCACTCTCACCTTCATATTTCTCAACAGATACCTCGCTTTTTTCTGGTGGCTTCAAATCTGATAGGGAAACTTCAATTAAGTTAGCTGTTTTGGGAGCCGGAGGTGGTAAAATCGGTTGGTTTAGCTGCTCTTCATTTGGGGTGAGGCAGACGGTTTCTGTGATAGGCTGAGATAATACTTCTGAAACATTAGATTCAATAGGCTTAATCTCCTTTTCCTCCAACTTCTGCTCACCCTGTTTTGGCAATTTTGGTCCTTCTTCTTTTGCTACCTCTTCTGCAGACTTGCCTTCTTTGGAAAGATTTCCCTTTAACTGAGGTTCGCTTACACGTTCACCATCATCTCCAAAGCAAACAAATGATCTAGTCTGAATGGGAACCTGACTGGGAGAAAACCTCCTCAAACGGGGAAGACTGTCCACAGACCGTGGGGCAGTCAAGGTACGGTTTAGAGGTGTTATTTTCAGTTCGTTTGGCCTAGGAGTCCTTTGCATTTTAATGTGAAAAGAGGCACTCTTCCTGTTGGAAGATTGAGGAGACTGATGTGTAGAGCGAGGAGATTCCTGTGAGAAAGGTGCAACAGGAGCTGGAGTTCCCCCTTGCCTTGAAGAAGATTTAAAGTCCCGAATCTGCTTCTGAGGAGAAGGCTGAGGAGGAGAAATAACCCAAGCCTGTTGCTCTCTCATCTGCATCAACATCTCCTGTTGAAGGGATAGACGTTGCATTTCTTGCTGTAGGAAGTGTAGGGAAGAGTTCAGTTTTTCAATAGATTTTGTATATTCTAAGAGATCTCCGTCATTGAGATTTTCTTCTGAGGGGCTTGCTAAATTCCATTGCTTTTCAGCATCCCCAGAAGTAGCAGGAGATTTTAACCATTTACTATGAGAATTTTCTGGATTTTCTTTTATTAATTCTGAAGTCTTACTAGTTTGATCATCTGATTTTTGAGTTTCTTTTTCTTTCAAGCGATTGTCAGTGAATACCTTCTCATCCTCAGCTCCCGCTGCTTCCTCTCGGAGAGGTGACACCCCATCACCTTTCTTTTTCACGACATTGAGAAATGCTGTTCTTCCCATTTTCTGCCGCTGCTTTGTGAATGCAGCTTCGACTTTCTTCTTCTGTGCTTCAATGGCTCGCCTCTTTTCCTCTAGCTTCATCCTAAGCTGTACCATTTCAGAAGCCAGTAATTGTGTAGTGTCTCTTCCTTGAGGAACAGATGCCTCCTCGGGAATATGAGCCCAAGCAACCATATGAGGGATGTTCAGCTCAGAACCTTCTGGTGTGGTTTTCTGAGAACTGCTTCCACTGCTTTTACTATCTGTGTGATTCAACTTCCTGAATTTCTGCTCTGCAAAGCTGGTCATTTTAACCCCTGAGCTCGAAGAAGCACTGCTGCCTGCCTGTGATTTAGTACTTACTGAGCTGGGACAGGGACTTAACTGATCTCTGTGATTGCTAGCCCGCATGTCATAATCCTGGAGAAATTTAGATGGCTCTTCCATGTCGGAGTCCATGCTTACAGTATAATCTCTCAAAGAAGAATCCTCATCCATTGTCTCTGGGATATCTTCTGATGGGACATGTATTCCAGTATCTACTTCTGTGTTGTCAGTCACAGGACTCAGACCACCTTTAGTGTCTGTGATTATATCTGGGGTAGTCTGATTTGGTTTAATGTTTGAATTCAAGATGCTCATTTCCCGATTGTGAAGAAAGAACCCATTTGTAATTTGGTCGGTTTGGAGAAGTCTGGGAGATTTTTCAGTGTCATGAATTATCTGCAAAGCCTCTTCAATGCTTGGCGTCTCAATCTGATTGCCAAAATCATCCAGAACTGCCCTGTTTTGCAGAGCCCCATTTGGAAATCTGTAGTGTCTGCTCTCATTGGCATTTCTTTGATTTGCATTAAGAGACTGATTGGCCTTTGTGTCTTTAAGAGGTGTCATGTCCTTTTCCTCTTCAATATCTTGATTCTCCTCTTCTCCATTCACTGGTTTGAAGGACAGATTTTTTCTCGAATGCTTCGGCATGCGGTTGATGTTTCCTGTAAGGCCTTCATTGCTCACAGATCTAGGAATTCCTCTGTTTGGAGTAGAAACTGGAATGCTTTTCTCTTTGTCAAAAGGAATGTCAAATGAAACTCCATGTAATGATGACCTAATAGAGATCAGAATAAAGAAAATAACTGAGCAACTCATGGTTATTTTAAGAATAATGAAATACTTGTTTAAACTTTGGTTTTAAAATTATTTTAAGCTGGTAGTATTAAAGGCACTGTTAGGTGCACTGTATTTTGCCTAGCTTCAAATATAATGAACGTGCATATATTTTAGATAGATATTTTTAGATAAATAAATAGATATAAGTATAATAACTTTTTAAAAAGCACAATAGAATGTAACAACATTTTCTTCAGACTCAGCCAATGCTTTTTGATACTCTGGAATAAATTCTGGGAATTTTAGGAGTATAGGAATTGCCATCAGAGATGAGAAGGAAGGTGTGAAAAGACACAGTTTAGGCACTGCTACAACTCTTACCATTTCAACTTTGGTTTATACCCTACAGAGTAAAAGTGTATGACTGGTCTAACTGAAAACCAAAACATTCAGCCTGATTTTTCTTAATGTCCCCAAAATAATACAAGCTTAAATGCTACTGAGATCATTAGCCATGTTACTCTTACCCTGTTTAGTTCTATGCCAACAATTCAAATATCTGAAGGATACCTCTTTCAGTGTAAAGAATAAATTATTTCTTTCTGAAGATTGTTTCCTATTAACCAGTTTTTAATCCATGATATGGTTTTATCTTTCTTTTTCTACTTTTGCAAGTAGCTTAAAAGAATTCTTATTACAGGACTCTGAAAATACAAACTACAATGGAACATTTACTACTGCTCATAACCAAACCCCAGTATTTTGTAACCAGCTTGTAAGACTACTTACCTTTTTTCTTTGGGCCATGTCCCTACATGCCCATCTACATATGACATTGATGTGGACCTTCTGATGACTCCTAAGTGAAATAAAAATAGGGCCCAATGTAACTGCTGTGAAAAATGATTTTAACATCACCTTCTGTGGCTTTAACAAATTAATCTGTTTCACTACTCAGAACACTGCAATGGCAAAAAAGTGTTTATATATTAAAAATACAACTAGAGCAACAAAGCCAATTTCATCCTAAATATATATTATACTCCTTATCTCTCAAAGAATTTACTATTCTGTAAAATATTCTACAAATCCTACTAAAATGTACTGCAAATACTTGTTGTAAGCCATCTTCCACATAATCAAGACAGAAGTCAAATAAAAAACCCACACACAATGTATTTGGTACAAACACAAACTTCCCACTTGTACACTTTATAAATTACAGAAGTCAATGATGTAAATTAATTAATTTTTCATGTAAAGGTCTCCCCCTATTTCTGCATAAGTAATGTTTGAATAAATATAAGCAAGATAGCAATTTACTCAGAGGATGACACCTTGTGTCACTGCCTGTGCCACCCCTTTGTGAGTCGTTACCTGGAACAGATGAGTAAGGCTGCTGGGGTGTATGCAGTTGGTGAGGTGGTGTGTAAGCTGGACTTTCCAATCTATAAAGCAAGAGACATTAACTTAGAATTAATACATCAAAAGACACATTACAAAAGGGCAACCAGTCATCATGTCCTGGGCCAAGACAATTTGTGATGGGAAAGAAAGTGAGGTGTAATTCTCTTCCGGAAATATTAATTTATCAACTAAAATGAGAACCTTGGACTGGAACTAATGCAGGTAAACCAAAAAGTCAAAAAGGTATTTCTCACACACAAACAGCTACAGAGCTGCTGCATTAGTTTTGTTAATGTATTTGTCTCCTGATTTATTTCACATAAATGTCTCTATTAGAAGGTTCCATTTTTTAGGTTTGATTTTAGTAAAAAGTCCAAACAAACATGAGCAAAAGGAGTCAGCTCCTACTGGCCTCAAAACTGAGTGATGGCAGCCAATATCACGTACTTTCCATGCATTTCTATTTGCAGTTGCTTAGTTTGAAATGTCTGCTTTGTGTCTGGACTGCAACATGCACTAGAAGTGGATAAAGAAGATTTTGTGATAGACATGACTTTATAAATAAAAAAATATATTCACTACTAAAGGAGTAATTACAGAGAATTGCTCTATTTCTACTTACACAGACACTTAATTTGGTTTACAGCGAAGGTCTGTAATTGAGTAGCTGTGTTAATCCAGGATTGGATTAACATAATTCAATGTTTTGATCAAGGTGCTTCTTCATGATCAGAACAAAGACACGTACATAAAGACACATGGATTTGTATGTAAAACACTTCTAGAGAAGCCAGACTTCAAAAACAAGCTGGATTAAATCCTTTCATGTTTTGAATTTTGTCCACTGAATTGAAGAGCACACTCCCAAACTCACATTTTTCAGTCAGAATATTTGTTTAGTGTTATTATATTGTATATACTGCATGGTGTAGAAATGTCTCTAAATAATATTTGCAAGAAGGATATTCACATCAATTTAAGAAAAATACAATCTACAAAAGCATCTTTCATAACTATATTAAATTATTCAGTATAGGTTCCCATAAAGTCCTGATTTTTTGTGTCAATAACACTACACACTAGCTACATGACATATCTGTTTTAAATGGCATTCGAGATTTCTGTGAAAATTTTTAAATCCTAATGTCTATAAGTTATCTTAAAAGAAAAGCATGCTTTCCAAATTTAATCCAGCAGCCCGTGAAAATTTGCCACCATGAAGAAAATCTATACACTGAATTTTCCTTGGGGAAAAGACTGATTCTGGCACCAAGACTGGGTTCCATGGCAACGTCAGACATCGTAACTGCTCACTGCCACAGTCCTACTCCCTCCTCTGTGCTGGATCTGGCTCTCCATCTGATCCTCTGAGTCATTTCAACAAGCTAAGGCAACAGAAGAACATTCACTTTTTCCGACCGGGTTCATTTTTTCTGTCTTTGTGCACTGAAATGGCAATTCAAACACTCGAAGGGGAAGGAATGCACAGCTGGGACAGGGAGGAAGGCCAGGACCACAACATCCTGCAGTCAGGTCTGTCCTGCCAGGGAACCCGTAGCCTGTGTGTTGGATTCCAACCATCTGAAATTACTGTTTGGGCCCTTCCTTTGTCCCACAGTGATGGATAATCAGGTTGGATGAAATACCCTGGTTTATGAGGAAAGATACAGCAAAAGGCCTTGGGAATCCCTGCTTCAAAGGGTACGTTCAAAACTACTGGGTCTTGTTCTCCTGGCTTATACGCTCAGTTCACATGAAAATAAAATCATTGTCAACAAGGGAAACACGCTTTGGATACAAACGGGGAAAGGATTTGGAATCCCAGCATTTAATGGTAGTAAGAAATATTACTCCCTTATTAGAGTCAGCATAGATTCCTAAATACTAAAAACGTACTTAAGAACCTTAAATCTCAAAACCAACCAAACCCTCATCCTTCTCTTCAAAAACCCCATCCAAAAACAACAGAAAAGGCTAGACAGGATTATCTGGGTTGGCAATCAACAATTTGCTAAATATCCAGTTAAAATGCTAATTTTAACCTTCTCCTCTGTGCCATTTTAGATGAAGTCAATAAATCAAAATAAAAGTCCCCAAATTATAAATACATTGTAATGCTGTCTTTTGTTCACTATGTCCAGATCAGATCACTGGAAGGTTTTCTTTACCTTGACAAAAGAAAGATTAAAAAGAAGGCCCAATGTACACTTTATGTCACGTATCATAGAAAGAATAGGTTGGAAAAGACCCTTAAGATCATGAAATCCAGCCATTAACCCAGCACTGCCAAGGACACCACTAAACCATGTCCCTAAGTGCCACATCTGCATGTCTTAAATACTTCCAGGGTTGGAAACTCTATCACTTCTCAGGCAGCCTGTTCCAGTGCTTGACAACTCTTTTGGTGAACAGATTTTTGCTAATATCCAACCTAAACCTTTCCTAGTGCAAATGGAGGCTGTTTCTTCTTCTCCTATCACTTGTTCCTTGGGAGAGGAGACCAATCCCCACCTCCTTTCAGGCAGTTGTGGAGAGGGATTAGATCTCCTTCAAGAAATTCATCAAATGTATGATCAGCTACAGAATGCAAGGGAAACAGGATGCTTTTACATTGCTTCCAAATCTGTAACAGTAAAACTAAAAATAATGTTTCACATTGTCTTGGTTTTGGCTGGGACAGAGTGAATTTTCTTCCTGGTAGCTGGTGCAGGGCTGTGTTTGGGATTCAGTGTGAGAGCACTGTTGATAACACCCTGGTGTTTGGGCTGTTGCTCAGTGGGGCTCTCTCTAAGTCAAGGACTTCTCAGAGCCTCGTGCCAGCGAGGAGGTGCAGGAGGAGCTGTGGGGGAGCGTGGCCAGGACAGCTGAGCTGAGCTGGCCACAGGGATGTTGCAAACCGTGGCTGCTGTGCTCAGCATGAACTGGGGGGGTTGGCCAGGAGGGGCCGATCGCTTCTGGAGCGAGCAATTTGTACTGCAGCCCTTGTTCTCCTGGGCTTTATTCCACTCTCTCCTTTTCATTACAATTATTATTATTATCATCACATTTTATTTTGTTTCAATTATTAAACTGTTCTTATCTCGTGAGATTTACATTTTCTTTCCGATTCTTCTCCCCATCAGGAAGCAGTTGAGGTGGGGAAATTCATCATAGCAGAAGTATTTATTTTTACCTATTTGACTTTCATGGTACTATAGTAACAAAACCAAATCAAATTAAACCCATCACTCAGGGTTTTTCTTGCTGTTATCTTAGTTTACTTTCGTTATAACTTTTGGAAAATCTGCTGTGAATTCCAGAAAAATAGCTCCTTCAGAGCAGACCTGGTCAGCAGCTCCACTTGAAATTGAAGAGGACAAGGCCATATGACACTTCTCTGGTGAATGCTAAGGGTTGTTTTGGAAACTGGTAAGAGAACAGCATGCTGTCCAAGTGTACAAACATGAACAAGCAGCCTGCCATGCAGCAGGGAGGAGGGCTGAACTACGGGGTATTGCACAAAATTCCACAGATTGTATCTGGTAACTCAATAACTGAGCTTTGCAA
The DNA here is from genome assembly GCA_013400655.1 of Mystacornis crossleyi. Classification (NCBI taxonomy): domain Eukaryota; kingdom Metazoa; phylum Chordata; class Aves; order Passeriformes; family Timaliidae; genus Mystacornis; species Mystacornis crossleyi. Next base: position 7,225 of record VYZQ01007709.1, on the reverse strand, counting down.
AAAGGCAAAAAACCTAAATTCAAAAATAGGTTTGATTTTGAACAGAAAGGAAGAGATTGTGAAACAGTACTAGTGATTCTCTGGCATTACCTGGCTACGAAGTCAGAACCAGATGGACCATCCACATAATTTCTCCTGTTAGCATTCAAGCTGTGAGCAGAAGCTGCATCTTTTGCAGGTTCAGCTGCCAGGAAGAACAAAGTTAAAGTTATTATAGTTTACTATTCAGTTAAATTACATAGTAGAAAAGCTGCCCAAAATAATCTGAAATAACGATTTTCAAAGATTTAAAGAATTTTCATTGATTCCATTATTTAGATTAAAACTGTCACTTCCTTTCATCTTTACATCCCCCAAAGCTCCCATATCGGCACTAATTAAAGGAATGGCGACTGACAAAATAGAATAGAAAGGGCAAGGGAGAACTAATACAGAAAAATAAACTAAAAAAGAGCCACAAAATTAAAAGGAAGCAAACAGTTTTAGCAAAAGTTGTTCTCCAGGAAGAAATGCTGCTGATAAAAGTTTTTCTCCCCAAACCCTTAGACTGACTAGAAAATAGGGTTTTTGTCACAACAGTAGCACTATTTAAAGACTTATAAGCAGATTTGTATGTGCTATAAAGCATATAAATGGACAAAAGGTATAAGAGGCACCCAGTGAATATCTCTTCCTAGTGCATGGAAAGCCAGTCACAGCACCACAGTATGAGCATTTCAGTTACCTCTGTAGTCATTAACAGATCTCAAGATCTATCTGAGAGGTGGATTTTTAAATTTGAGAATTTGCTGATGGAAGATGGTGCCTTTGCACCGGGTACAAAATGCAATTTTACAACTAGCTCTCTATTCAAATATTTTCCCCAGATTTATGATTCTTTCTCTTGGTATCTTCTCAGCAACACAAGTTCTCCAGGCTAAATTCTGTTCTTGGTTTCTTATTATGTTTGTAATCCTTGCATGGGCATAAATGGATTCTAGGCTTGTTTAGGTCAGGAAAATTTGCAAGTGATTATACCACAACAACTTAAATGAGTTTTTGGTAACAGACAACAAAATCTAATTATGATTTATGAGATGAGATGAAGATTTACAATGAAGAAAGAGTACTTCTCTCCTTCTTTAAGGGGGTTGTACACTGCCAAATCCCGTTAACTAAAATATTCACTGCATCTGTGAACACAATGGCAATCTGTACACTAACATATCAAAACATGCGTATTAAGGCCAATCCATAACATAATTACCTTGGGGATGCACAACAACACGGGGCTGTACAAATGATGGCTTCACCACTTCAAACCACCAGAACAATTCTGCCATGAATACCATGTAATTGCTCTAAATGGAAAAAAAAAAAAGTTGGAGAGAAATTTATGTTAAAACACAAGCCTGCAAATAAACAGATTAAGCAGCATTTGGGAGATGCTTCTGTGTTTCAGCCAGTTTACAATCTCCACTTATTTTTTTTTCAATCTCCACAGTTTTTTTAGAAATAGAGACCAGTACAACTGATCTGTAGCACCAATACATAACTTGACCAGATTGCAACCGATTGAGTTGAAACATTTCATAACGAGCATATGCTCAAGCCTGATGTCTTGCAGGGAGGGCAGAGAGGAGCAGGATGGGTGGAAAAAGATGCCTGCCAAAGATCAGCCATTTCCATAAAAAAATAGCAGTGAAAAGCCCATTGCAAGGCTAGACAATGCTTTTTTCAGAGACTTTTAATGTGAAAAAGTATGGTAGCCCTTCGTCTTAGTGCAGGAAGTTGGAATCTGATTTTGGCTTCTGTGTTAAGTATGTGTTTTTGGTCACGCTTGTGAAGATCTACCCAAATGTACAAGTCTTTAATGCAAAACAAAAACCAGCAGCAGAGTTTCTTGACTGCAGGTTAGAAGGTTTTAGCTCGGAAGGTTTATGCCCACTTAATACACTGCTGATACATCTCCCTGCTGTATGTTCCCATTACGCAGCTGTGAAAGACACGGAGTGGGAGCCACCCAATTTAACACGAGGGCGAAGGCAAAGACAACTGGTAACAAACTGCATCAACAACAACAGCAATCAACAGAGGAAAACCAGGCAGGAGCAGCTTTTCTGCTGCAAGAGCACATGAGGAGTGCAAAACGCCCAGAAGGTTGTTGACTGTGGAGGCTGAAGAGTTCAGAGGCCAAAGCTTCTACATGTTCAGTGCTACTTCACATCTAGAAACATCAAGTGATTGAGATCAGCAAATATTCAGGTTTGAGCTGGCTCAAGCAGGTGCACAGACCTGTGCCACCAGTCTTACAAAGTCTGAAGATGTAAACAATGCTTATACATTAAAATGGAAAACCATAACTGAACAACTTTTTCAAAGAGTTTCGTTCAAAAATTTGAAACAAAATGTCATTCTATTTCAAAAACAAACCACAGGCATTAAGGATAAGAACATCATTTTAAAACAAACAAAAAATTTACTAAAAAAACTTTGATAATAAATGCGAATCTCAATTCTGCATCAGTATATTTGAAAATACAATTTTGAGTATCTGTTTGACACTTTTGCTTCAGATTTATTTTTCCTGAAGCTTTCTAACATAGATAAGTCTTTACTTCAGCAAGGGGATACTCAGACCAAAAGCTACTCCTACACTTTACTACATGGTGAAGGGATCAGGCAGATGTTGCCATAGTTATTACACAGAAGTTATAAATAGAATAGGAAAAACCCCCTCACTGCTTATTCAGCTCGACAGAACCGAATGAGGAAAAGTGCATAGCAGAATCTTTTCCATTCAAAGTGAATGTCAAGCATAACGTTTTGCTATTACACACTGATTTCATTAGGAAGCTTAGACCAAGAAAAAATCAGATGTACTTCTCAGACAAAAGATGATTTTTAATACTACAATTTCAAAATAATTTGTCTCTTAATATTCCTCCCTCCCCTTGCCTCTCCTTAAACTTTTACATTTTTAACTTGATATTTTAGTATAAAAGATAAATTATGAAATGTTCTAATCATAGCTTTGTCCCCATCTGAAATAATATTGCATTTAGATACTCCAATTTCTTATGTTTATGTCGAAATGCTGCATTTCAACAAAAAATAGACACACAATAATGTGACTATTTTATAAAGGACAGATATTCCTTCTACACAGAGTATCTTCTACGCAGCCCTGGGCTGCTGCAAGACAGTTTGTCTTTCTAAAGTCACCAAAGCAGTATTTACTAAAAATGAAAGTGCTGCACAGCCCACTGAGAACAGAGGCTACTTTGGATGTCTGGTGGTGAGCCATCATGATGGAAATCACATTTTCTCACAAGTTATTTTTAGTCAGAAAGGGACGTTAAGGATGATCAAAGAGAAAGACTGATGATCAGTAACAACTTTTTTTTTGGAAAAACTAGCAGTAGGTCCGTACTAATATTGCTATCCAAGACTCAAAAGAATGCAGGTATTATTTCCACAGATTTTACCTCGATTATGGTGCCAGAAATTCTATCAGCTTGCCATAGGATTATCACATGCACTTACACACAGTAATATTCAGAAGCAAAACTGTACTTTAACAGTAATAAAGGCTAAGGAAGCTCTGAGCAGTCCAGGCTGGCTCAAGGCCCCTGAACAGCAGATGGCAGACTTGCAGCTTCAGAGATCCTGTTATTTGCTAAATACTCTCATTTAATTTAAAATACTTCAAATAAATATACCCTCCTAACACGTATAGGTTTTAGATCTGCATATTTATAGAATAACTGTAAGATCATATACACAAATGATACATATAATTTGTCATCAGGCTTGCATTCACTAAAATTGGGTGTGAAAGCAGCCATAGAGGCTTTTAGAAATTTTTTCAAAATGAACATAAAATACACTGTAAAACTTATATCATGATGCACATTAAAATCTCTGTTCAGTGGGCCAGGAAAGGTCACCTCCACTTTAAATCCACTGCTTTTTTGTTATACAAGTGCCAATGTAAATGCTTCAAGACTGCAGAAACCTGGAGTGTCACAAACTGTCTCGAGAAGACCAAACTACAGTTCTGTGTATGATCCAAGCACTACCAGTTTGTCCATTCTCCTGCCACAGGCTAATAAATGCCACAACAACTCAGTTTGAAATCCACTATGTCTTGTTTCAGACCAGAACAGAGAGGGAAGAGCAGCTGATTAACATCAGTGAAAGCAAACCACGCTGCTTCCCTTTAAATAATGAGGCAGGAACATTTGGTGCCTCTCAGGGAGAAACTGTGTCAAAAAACTGTTCCCTGGTTGAATGTTACTGTTAGTTCCTGATCCTGAATCCTTTTACCCCAGCCAGATGGGAATCGAATGGCTGAAGTGACTCCCACCATACATAATGACTGCTCCCCAAGCACAGCCAGCTACTCTCGCAGGCCCTTAAGGGGCTCCAGTTGCCCGTTCAGGCTTAGGTGAGCAGCCGGGCTGGCAGTGGGCTCTGCACTGACACTGGAGGGAAAGCTGTGCAACACGCGTGGACCTTGTGCACCTCTGAATTTCTAGGATTTATCTATGCAATGTATCTGAACACTATTTTTCTCGTCTCTGGTGCTGATTACAGCCTCCGCTTATGCTGTTTACAAACTCACCATCAATATTACATCAGAAAGTACAAGTATTCAAAACTGCTCAAATGCAATAAATATTTTTTAATATAAATCAACCCTTTAGATATCATATATTCCTGTTCAATTCAGCAATGGAAAGAAAAAACAGAACTTCTGGATCTGAATCAAAAAAGATTTGACAGTGCAAATGTTTTTTCTGCCACTCTGGTTAGTAATCAAGTGCAAAAATAAGGTACCTATTCCATGTGCTTAGTTGTGATTCTGCACAGTTTAGAGTCTGGCCCACATCTAGGTCAGAGGAACATCCCTTCAGTTAAGACACAGCAACCATCTCCCAGATTTGCATCATTTCACATTCTGAAAGCTTTCATTCTGTAATATCTATGCCTTCTGCGTGAGCTTGGGTGAGCAGGCTCTGCAGATATCAGCGCACAGCAGCCAAAGAGAAGCAGCCCCTGTGCTGAGGGGCAGCTCACAACCCTCCCCCCCACCAAGAACAAGAGGCCGCAGAGCCCTGTGGCCCTGCTGAATGCCCAGGAACCCACATGCTCAGAGCAGCAGGACTCAGCCAGATCCTTACAGGATGTTTGTGCCAACCTGGCTGCGCCCACAGGGGCAGTAGTTATTACAGGCAAACGAAGATTATATGTATATACACACCCCAAGGGACAAATGAACCCCTCCAGAAACTTCCTGGACAGGTTCCCCAAAGCCACTGGTGGGCCAGTATGAGCCCCTGCTTCTGGGAGACCACGGGGCTGGGCTCCAACCCAGTAAAACTCACCGTGAGTGATGTGTGTGAACTCTGTGAGCAATAGTTATCTCCTCGTAACAACTCAGTCCTGCTACTAATACTGGCAGTTGAATTAACAGCGATTGCTCTAATATTGTGATCTGAGTCTCACCCTCAATCCTCTGTCAGTGAAGAGACAATGTACAACATGTGTACATTAAATGAATAGTACAAGTTTAGGATCACTATTTAAGAAAACAAAACACAAACACACACATTTTTAAAGGCTCAGGTAAAGGAACACTTCCAAAAGACAATAATTAACTGCCTGTCAATCGATGCAATGCCAAGTTCCCACATAAGCTCTCAAATCATGGCAAACACCAAATGATTCAAATTGTCAGTCAGTTCCCTCTTTGACAGTTAACCTCCTTAATGACTTGTTCTTAGATTTGAAGCCTATGGCCCTACTAGAATAAAGTGGCAGAGAATGATCTAAAATTATCAAGAATATAATCAATTACAACCAAAGATGTGGTTTTTAACTCTCTTAGAAACAATCTCAGCATGGATCTCATGACAAATGGAACATGTGAGATGCTTTTCTTTTAATTCTTTCTATTCGGGGACCATACAACATCCTTTTAGGAATTATGCATTCCCTTAGACAACCAGGGCACAAATGCCACCCACCTCCTAGTACATCACAGTGCTAATCAACTGCTGGGACAAAGCAACAAATAGGTCTTTACAGTTCTGCAGGGTGGTTCATACTTCTCGTGATGGCACTTTATACAAGGTTTTCTATTTCTACAAACTTGTTCTTTGAAAAGGCAAAACAAGTGCATGTCAAGACACAATAAAACAGTTCCTTCAGTTCTGTGTACTTTCCCACATACAGGTGAAGAAAAAGATACTTAAAAATAAATCCTGTCTGAGAATAAAACTGCCTACAGGAGAAGGGCAAAAAAGCAATCTGCACAACTAAAGAGAGATTCAAGATTTTTTATTATTTTCTCTTGTTAAATATGCAGGGAGGATTCAGAAAACATTGTCATTATTTTTATGTAATCACTCTCTCTTGTGTTTGTCTGTCTCAAAGGAAAACAACCAGGAACCAGTATGGTCCCTTGTTGGTGCCTCAAGCATCCATGGAATGTATTCAAATATTTTTTTTCTTTAATATCAGTAGCTCTCCCTTAGTAAACATTTTATGAAGAACTTCACAAATGTATTTTTCTTAGAGGAGAAGAAATAGGCAATAAGGAGCAACAAAACTTACTTTCTGCTTCCTTTGATTATGACACATTAAAGCTGTCTAGAAATCCAGACAAAACTTATTTCTCCTCTGTGCTAAAACAGAACTAACCCAACAGTTTCATCTCCTGTAAAATCCGAGACCTCTAGCAAAGACTTAGGATGCTTAAGTGAAGTCACTGTCTTTCTGTGCATTTTGATGGAAAAACCAAAAGCGGGCACAGTCACCTGGGTCAATTTCTGCATCATACCCTGTCTCTAACCTAGCTTGATTTTATGGAACAGGACAGTGCAGGGTGCCCTGTGAAGAATGCAAGGTATGTACTTTGTGCTCGATCACTTTCATACCTACTGTAATTTCTAGGACCACACAAGGCACAGCATTGTAATTCCAAAAACTCCGCTGTGATTTTTTTCTTGAGGGTTTTTCCAGTAAGATATCAGCAGTTCGTATTTTTTACTTTTTCTGTCACTACCAGGAATGTAAGAGATTTTTAAGCCAAAAGCACAGTGGCACCTACTGTGCAGTATGAGCCACTCTGAAAACAGACAGGAATTTCTGCTGATTAACAAACTTCTATAAATCCTAAAACTTCATACTATGTAAATTTTGTAGGCTGAGATACAAGTAGTGTTGGGGGTTGAGAAAG
>VYZQ01007707.1:53259-64133 GCA_013400655.1 Mystacornis crossleyi | reverse complement strand
GAGAGAAATCAGTGCGGGCGTATGAAATGAGACAAACTCTGAGGTAGGAAGCATTTTGGCTGAATAGCAGCCAGTGTTATGAAGAGAAGGATCTGGGTGACCAGCAAGTCCCAGCCTTCTTCAGACCAGGAAATTCTAGCACCTCCATCTCCTCTCCTGCGAGGAGCAGGCTGTAAAAAGAGAACAGGCTGTAAAAAGAAAACAGGCTAAATAAGAAGGGCAGACAGGTTGCAACCCAGCTTGTTCCAGATTGTGTAATTTATGTATTAGATGTAGGATGATTTTCAAAGAAAACAGTGGAACCTCCATGAAACATAGACAGCCAGTGAGCCAGTGAATGCTTCACAGAGGTCAATTAGGAAACTGTAGAAGGGTTTATTAGAATGTTTATTAAGACTTGTTCCATTTCTAAATGTAACATTTATGTCAAATACACTCAGCAAGCAAAAAGAAGTTGAAAATAAAATCCAAAGGCATAATGATTTCCAGTTGTATTTATTTTCCATCTCATTTCAATGATCAGACAGTAAAGTTGGCAGTTTTTATCCATCTTAATCCATGGGTCAGTGAATGAACGAGTCTTAAATTCCAGAGCTAGGTTTGTGCCACATGGATTTCCCTCTGGTGAGCAGTTCCTATGACAGAATTTGCAAGTTTTTAAAATTTTCTTTCTGATTTTTAAAAATTCTTTTGGGTATGTGCAACCTACTCATCTTTCCGAGGTAATCAAATTATCAGGGTACTTAAGTCATAGGAAGAGAGGTAAGAGTAATATGAATCCAAAGAACACCACGGGTACCCACTCTCTCTTTAGTCTTGCCCAACAGTTGTTTTCAGTCTATGCAGGTCATACAACACCGTGATATTGTGTGTAAAAGTACGTCCTATTGCCAGTTACCACATCTTCTAGTATCTTTTGCCTTTGTCCTAGTACCTAGGGATATTGCCAGTCTGACAATGTCCGTACTCTTTTTGCCTCTCTGAAGTTCAGTCTGTTGCAAAACTACAGGTGATTTACGAACCACATGAACAGCTGTATAGAAGTCTGATACCAAATTGTTGCTGCGTTTGTTATTGTGATAATATGATTATGTGCACAAGAGGCAAGGACCTAGGCATGTTTTTGTCTTTTGTACACTTACAAAATCTGGTCCTACTTACCTCATTTTCCTCCTTAAAATCCAATGAGATTAGAAGAGGTCTACTTTCTTTTCGCCCCATTCCCACAATACTTTCTGGGAAACCCTGCTGTAGAAATGATTCATGCTGACTAACAGATTAGCATTTTTTGATGAGTTTCAGAAAACACTTGTTTCTATATCTGCAATTTTTTGGATTCTGTTAACACAGTCATTTAAAAGTTTAAAAAAATAAATTTAGCAGCAGGAACATTACCTCTAGGACTCTGTCTGGCTCTCATCAGTCACATGAGTCTGGAGAGAATCTGTCAACAGAAGAGTGAAGAGTTAAATTCTGTTGATGTTTGTGTGTTTGTTCCTATTGAAAAGAGTAGCTGTATGGAAGTAATAGAGCAGTACTTGGCCTCAAGCCTTTCTCAACAGCCAAAAAGTGCTGCATTATCTGGATTTTCTCTTGCAGACTTTCTCCCTCCAGGAGAAAACTTTATGTGCTGAATGTTCTTGAAATGAATGAATAATGCTGTAAACAGCCTCATAATTAACCCATGTTGTCTAAAATGAGAGTCTTCCTAGAATGTGCTTAACCTTGCTGGGATGATGGTGTTTAAAACCCAACTGTGGTAGACAGCTCTGATCTGAAGCACTGTAATAAGGAAAGATTTTGTAAGAAGAAAGCTATGAGATGAAAAAAATGTGATAGATGAGAGAGACAGTGGAGGCTAAAATCAGATTAAGACAGTTCATTTCTTTGCCCTCTCTTCCTGTTTGTCATTTTTCAAGGGGGTGGGGTGAGGTGGCACCTACCATGCAGGGCTCAATTTGAAGTCTTAAATCCCTAAATAAATGTGTTAGGAATTGTCAAGGAATTGATCCTTGCCTGGAAAATAGTGCCAAAGAGATTCATTAAAGGGACAGGTGAAGAGACTGGGGTGTTTTGTTTGGTTGGTTTCTTGTATTTTGTGGGGTTTTTAACATCCTGTGAACAGTCTGAGTGGGGACTTTATTATTAATATTTTGTACTTCATCCCACGCCACTTGCACATATGTTTTTGAAATAAGAGAGATGATATAAAATTGTTTTAATCTTTTCCTTTCCTGCGGTGTATTTAGATGAAAGAGTCTGTAGTAATTACCATTAGGCATCTGGCTACCCCCACAGAGTGGGCACATGCCTGATTTTGCTTGTTCTCCATAGATGTTCCTATATTTTTGCCTTTGCCTTTAAAGATGTTAAATTTACAGCACTGTGCCTCAAGCTCTGTTCATTGAATTTCATGCTAGGATGAGTGAGAGGGGGTTAATATCCTCATTCTTGTTTGTCTGTCTCTGTGAGCTCTTCCCGGATCTGCTGGGTACATTTCACACAGCTGGCAGTAGCTGGAATGTCCAATGCTGCTGCTGCTGCTGCTGCTGCACATTCATATGTCTGACAAGAGTTATTGGAAATGGGTATTCCTGGAGAACACTGACCACTCTCAACTTGTATTTTATCTCTGTTCCCAGCAGCTAATAAGGAAGACTGATGCAAAGGTCATTTACAAATAAAATTTAAAGGGCCCGTTTTAAGACAGGAGAAGGGGCAAGTTCTGTTCTCTTTTCAGTGTGTGTGTGTGCAAAGAGGAGTTAAGCCAACTCGTCTAAAAGGAGAACATGCCATGGATTTAGTTTCAGCAAGGTAATTTTCTCTGTGGAACTCCTCCTGCCTAAGTATGATCTCTTCTGTCTGAATTTTGTTCTGTATAACTTTAAAACTCTGGTGAGAATGTTGGAGGACTTTTGCCTTGATTTATTGCTCCCTCTGAGTTGTTTAGTTTTAAATGAGTTGGGAGATTAAGAGCGTACTTAGAGGAGGTTAATCGTGGTGACTTCTGTGGCCTGTGTGATTCCGTGTTGCTGGCTCTTATTTCAGCTCTGCAGACTGGCTGGAACTTGTTAAGACTGTGCTTGGGGAGAGCTTAGGATAGAATAGGATGAGCCTGCCTTGTCCTGGATACGGATGATTTACCCACATCACCAGGAACAGAAAGGTCAACCTGTATTACCCAGCTGTCAGTTTTCAGGCTCCACCTCAGGCAGTTCCTGAGACTGCTTGTCCCCAGTCTGTACCTGGGCGTGTGTTCATGTATAAGCAACAGAGTGAGCAGGTTTGACCTGGAGAACAACTTCAAACTTGGCTTGACTTGCAATGTAAACATACCTTCAGAGGCATTTTAAGAAATAGCAATCCATGCTTGGGATGGCTTCAGAAACTGCAGAAACTTGTACCAACGTTAAATACAAATCTTAACAAATACTGGCTAAATACTTACAAAGTCATTGACAGGAAGAGTGTGGTATGTGAAGGACATGTTTCAGTTGAGGTTGAACTGATTAGGAGTAACTTAAGATCAACAGCTATGTGTTAAAGTCACTAATCCATAAAATTTAGGACTGGATAGGAGCACACTGAAATGCCTAAAGGTGCAAATATAAATTTATTTAGATATTTATAACATTGCAAAAAAATCCAACCCACAAACACCCTAACTCCATCTTTGAAGTTTAATTGTCTCTGTAAATCTGGGTCCCCAGATATTCCAGAAATTAGAGCTGTATAAATGTCCTGCAAACTGAGAGGTTGTAAGATAAGTGAAGATTGTAGAGTTGGGAAAAACTTGAGATAGCCCAATAGTAAAACTTTAGTTGTGAATTTCTATCATTGAGGTGTTCTTCTTCACCAGCCAGTGATGTAGCAGGAGCATCTTTATGGTGTCCTGTCAGGTTATCAAAGACAAAAGATACTGTGCTACGAGAGCTGTCATGTAAGTATTAAAATCTGCTGGGTGAAAAACAAAGTACAGAAGAGAAAAAAAGATTAAATGAAATCTCCTGAAAACACTTTCCTCCCCCACTCAGTTTAGAAAGTAACTTTTTCAGCACTCTGACATTTCTCAAATGAAGAAACTACTGATTTCTCATCTATGTGTTATTTTTCTTTAATAGTGTTCTAGGACTCTAAAGTTAGCACATATCATCTTGTGTGAAAAAACCCAGCCACTACAGAATTTAAGAAAACTGCCTGTATTTTTATTTATTTAAAGTACGTTAATTTATTTAAAGTAAGTAAAGTTACCACATTTGGGGATTTTGCTTTTAGTATTTTTCTTGTGTAAGAAGCCAGCATAAGAGCAGGAATAGAAATGTTCGTATTTTTATGTTGGAACATTTCCATTCATGTTTGTGCTGTATTTCAAAGATGAAAGAATACAGAATTCTTGTTTAGACTTCATTCAACTAAGAGTATGTTCATTAAGTTCTGTGAAAGTAGAGTTTGCCCAAAAGGCAGCTGCTGCAGTGGGAGAGGCATCTTAAGAGTCTTCTACAGACACCTTCCACTAAGTCAATGGCAAAAGATAAAATTTCTACCTCATTTTCTGGTGAGCAAATGCACCTCTCCTTGTGCACGTAAGTAGTTTGACATTAACCAGCAGACAGCTCCCAGGCTGCAAAGATGGAGATGCCAACATCCAGCAGCTATGATGTGAGGAACCAATGTGGAATATTTACCTCAGTTTTAATATTACATCTGTGGAGCCGTACCCAGGTAAGTCACTTTGCAAAAATGTGACCTGATCTGCCTTCTCTCATAATTTGTTTGTATAAGTGGACAACTGCTGTTTCATGATTTGTTCAGTTTTCATGTGATGTAGTCACAATGTGACTGCAGTCATGTAAGATGGTTTTGTGAGGGCAAGGATGTATCTATACAAAGAGATTTAAGTGCTTGTGCACAGTTTTACACTAGTGCAGGTTAACGTGCCTCATTTCAACTTGGAGTTGCATTAGAGTTCATAAGATGTTCACAAGTGTAGATGACTCAATCGAACTGGCAACATTTTCTGATTTTGTTTTTTATGTTCCATTTCACTGTGTGCAAGTACTGCTGAAGGAGTATTGTGTAGGTGGAATTACTTAAAGGTTAGTAAGGGTGATGTCACCTAATGGGACTGTTTGTTTGGACTCAACACGATAGCTAAGCAGTAAAGTATGTCTGATTTCTTTCTTCAAGCAAAACTGACGTGAAAAAGTCCTCAAAATATAGAGTAGCTCACACAACACATGGAACAGATTAGCAGTAAGAGAACAGTCCTGAGATAAGAGAACCAATTTTATGTACAAGATTATGTGTACAAACCAAAGCCCAATCCATTATGTTTATCCACCCTGACTGAAATTGACAACTTTTCCTCCCAAGAATAATTGCATTAAGGTATTTTGGTTTTTTGCCAAAATCACAGGAATTAATATGCTTTCAATTAATTGGTGCCCTAAGTCACTGTGGAAAAAGTGATGGTGATTCTAAGACCTTCAAAACGGATTTAATCTTTCCTTTTAAGTTTGCAACCTCTTTGCTGCTACAGTTTTTGCTCTTTTTATGTGTCAGGATAAATTTTAAGAGAGACATCCTTTAATCAAGTCCCAGACAAGTGCCTATTTGGGGACATGTACAAAAATGGTGGAGATAGGTTCTTTTCTCTTTAGTGAAGGGTTAAGTAAGATGGAAGAGAAGAAGAACAGAAAGATGAGAAAGAATAAAGTAGATTAGAGAGCTTAGTAAAGAGGAAGGGGAGAGGTAGGTGAGAAAGAAGACGAATATGAAGGAAGGAAAATAGTCTGAGAGGAAGGAACTGAGAAGCCTCAAGGGAAGTAATCTTTGACACTGAGAAAGTTATCATTTTCAGTATGATTATTCTGAGACTAGTATCTGAGGCTAAGAGAGTCCCAAGTGCGTGAGTTGAGATGTTCTGTGGTTGGGTTTCTCATGAGGGGTGGGTATTGCTGTGTGCAGGATACTCCCCTCAGCTGGGTGAAATATACGTCAGAAGTGTACGGGTTGTACCAAACATGCATCTCGAGCTACTGGAAACCACTCGCTGCCAAATTTCCTTTATATTCTGAAAATGACCTACTGGAAAAAATAATACACTCTCATGCAAAGTTGAATAAATATTCTCCATGAAAGTAATCATACTGCTAGGCTACAGAAATGAGATGAGGAGAAAAACCTCCCAAACTAGCTTCAGTTAAGAAAATACAGTTTTTATGTTTCCAAATTCAAATAGAAGTTTTCCATATTCTTGATAAGGATGATTTTTTTTTCCCAGACAACATGCTATTAAGATGAGCTGCCACTACACTGTCTACTGCTTCCATCCATGTCAAAGACTTATGTCTCTGAGGTCCTCTGACAGCAGCCTGGGGCTTTTACCTGGGAGTGAAATGATAGGAAACAACTATATTTCAGAGAATCAGAGCAGAGAAATAAAATATTGAATCTATCTATGCAAAGTTACACAAAACCTGCAAACTTTTAGCAGTTCAATGAGTGAGCACTTTGACAGGACAAGGGGAGAGCATTTTTGGCAAGATTCTATTTAGGATGAGCAACTTTTTTACCAGGGGTTAATCATCAAATTGATCAAAATACCTTTGCTACTTTCTTCACCATGTTTGCACACCAAACCTTTGTGATTCAGCACAGAAAATCTAAAACCTATTGACACAAGTCCCCTGTTTGCAGAATCATTTCCTTGGGTATAATCGATGTTGCAGTCATGCTCTCAATTCACACATAGTGACCGAGGTGGCAGAGTAACAGTGAAGCTGATGTATATGAAGATTGATCTTTTTCCACGCTTTGCTCTTCATTTTTGAATAGGCATGTTGATATGATGTTTTGCTTGACTGCTGACATCTACCTCTGTCTCGAAGTGGGAGGGACAGTGCAGATCTGCACATCTCTAAAGAAAAGAGATGGGGGATTGCATTTCAGGGGACAAGAACCATTTTGCTGCTCTGAGGGGCACTAAAATCCCACTCTTTTGCTACATCCCTGTGACCTCCTCTCCCTGGCTTAGCTGCTCACTCAAGGTTTTTGCATGAATCTCTGTGTGACTTTGGACAAATTTTTATTTTTCCCATGATACCTATACAGTACCAAGGTAATATGCTAGATTGTTTGCTTTAGAAAAACCATGTCTTTATCCCTTTTTCTTTTTTGTAAGCCCTTCACTATTTTAATGCTTTCTATAACTGGTGAGGATATTTCCTTTACAAACATAGATTTCCAGGCATCTAAAATTGTAATCTAAGATTGTAGTGATATATTGCAAAAATAATTTTTTTTTATCTTGAAGTTACAGACTACTCATCATGACTTAAAGGAAAATAGCTTCCCAGTTTTTTTTCCCTTAGTGGTTTCAGTTTTTAAGACTTTTTTTTTTTTTTTTTAACTCCTGGGAATTTGCAGTTTATGAGGCATGGGTAAATGGAAGTTAGATATCCTAGTAACCAGTGAAGAAGGTGTCCAGTCACTTTTTGTTTCTGACAGTACTGGTGAGAATTCTCCCTCTTACTTGTCATAAAAAGTCTTTTGTGCAGTTCCCCTCTTTCTTTAGGCTTTAATCCAGCAAAACACTTCCAACACCAAGTGGTCTCATTTGCTTTCAGTAACAATATTCACAGACTTAACATAAAGCATGTGTTGGAGTGCTTTCCTGGGTCAGGGACTGCTTTACTTGAGCTGCATATCAAGTCTGCTTGTATGTTATTCTAGAAGTTTCATAAATCCACAGTATCAGTTCTTCATCGTACTTAGTATTTTCGCACAATACAAGTTTGTAGAAGATCACAGGTAAAGGAAAACATATGAATAGACACACAGGTGTGCACCGAACTGTGCTCATTAGAGCCAGGATGTGCAAGGAGTCCTTTCTTATACAGCTAGGTTTGCAAAGAACAAACTGCATTTTTGTCCAATTTGCTGTATTTCATTTTGAGATTTCAGAATGACAGCTTAGGGAAATAATCAATAAGGTAATTAGCCAGTCTTTGCCTACAATTGTTCAGGCCAGGCATAGTGATTAATAGTGAATTTCCCAGTGAAAGCAGAAGTGGATACTAACATTACTTGAAACCAATCCCTGGTTCCCCAGATCTCACCATCTGTCTACTTTATTTATTTATTTTAAAAATCTTTTTAAAGTTGCCCTCGTTTCACAAAGACTTGGGAAAATAACTTTTGANGTGAATTTCCCAGTGAAAGCAGAAGTGGATACTAACATTACTTGAAACCAATCCCTGGTTCCCCAGATCTCACCATCTGTCTACTTTATTTATTTATTTTAAAAATCTTTTTAAAGTTGCCCTCGTTTCACAAAGACTTGGGAAAATAACTTTTGAATGAAGAGACAGGTTTGGGCAGCCGTCGCTCGCGCCAGTAGTAAGCTAAGGGCATCCCTCACTTGACTCCATTACCCCTCTCTGCAGCATTTGGAGCTTTGCCCACACAGGACACGGTGTGGGCTGGTTGTCAACAACCACAGTAGCCCTGCCCCCGGTCAGGTTTCTGCCCTGAGAAGACCTCCAAGCGTTATCGCCTGCTCAGACTCTCGGTATCCATCCGCACGCACCTGAGGGCGTAGCCCAGGGTTGTTTGTGCCCAGACACGCTCTCAGTATGTCTGGGCTGCAGCTTCAGGTTTGAGGCAAGGTAAATAGCAGAGGTACGGGGAGCCGCCCGCCCAGAAGTGATGGAGCGATAGCTCCTTCCCCTGTCAGCTGTTCTGGGAGCTGCTCAGCAGAACGGGGCTCGTGGGTGCCCGTGTCACACGGCAGCGCCGCTTCCCTTCTTATCTTGTGCTTAGGAGATGAGAAATTAAGGATCCATGTGACACAGATAGGGAATTAGTCTCAAGGTCAAGTGTTCCCGGAGTCATTTGAAGTGGCCACCTATGCTGATGTCACCTTCTATTTTTGCCATTTGGTCCTTTATTAATAATCTTCTAATGAGAATTGACAGCTCTGGTGTGACATTTGGGATATCTTAGATCTGAAAAAAAAGTTACCTGGAAATAATTAACTGAAAAAGAGACTTCAGCTAAGATTTCAGTTAGACAGACAAACCCTCACCAAAATCCTGGACACAGAGTGGATTTTTTTTCCCCATATGTATTGTGCTGACTACATTTTAAAGTACCACANACAAAACAAACAAAAAAAACCAATCAAAAAAATCACGATTCACTCAAAGTGTTATTTAGAGCTGGGACCCTACCCTGCATAATGACAGTGCAGCTGTGCTGTCTTTTTCTGCAGGAAACTGAAATAGAATCAACCTCTCCTTCCCACAAAACCTCCTGTGCTCT
Source organism: Mystacornis crossleyi (assembly GCA_013400655.1). Taxonomy (NCBI): domain Eukaryota; kingdom Metazoa; phylum Chordata; class Aves; order Passeriformes; family Timaliidae; genus Mystacornis; species Mystacornis crossleyi. The sequence continues at coordinate 54,809 of VYZQ01007707.1, read as the reverse complement.
CTAGGGCAGCCTAACCAGAATTCTTGTCTTAGCAGCCTTCACCAACCACTAAAACAACTCCAGTTCTGTCTTAATTTAGAAAGAATGATTATTTTACATACTGCTGGGAATGGTGCTGGTGGCCCAGAAATGGTGATGTGCTACTGGCTTCTTTTGAGACATATGTGAACTTTGACCATTTCTGACAACAGAGGTGGTGGGGGAGACAGTTTCAAAATGTGTTACCGTGGTTAAAATTCTAGTTTTACTAAGTTTTTTCTTGTTGAATCTTTCAGTAATTGCAGATACATATGTATTTTTCACTGCTTGTTGTCAGTAAGGACAGTGTCGAGGTGATCCAAGACAGGATCTTTATACTCCTCTCTTCTTGTTTTGTAATGTGCTCTCTTTGGCAAAGAGATTCATGTCTTATTCCTTCATGGTCAGTGAAATGTGTCTGTAAAATGTGATTTGCAAGGTTCTTCTAGCGTCTTTCTGAATTTGAGATCTTTGTTTTCTTTTTAACACAAACTGACAAATCCATTCCAAAATTTTATCTCTACTGACATCTCCCAAAGGGACAAGCTTTGTGAGGGTGAAGGTGCGAAAACAAGATTGAGTTAAGCTGTACATTTAATGTGATTAATGCATTACATCTTTAGCCAAAGTAGTGTGCGGAGTGATGGCAGATGCCCATGCAAGACTCAGCTGGGGAGGCTGTGTGGGACCCTGGGACTTGGTCTTTGCAGAAGACAGTCTTGGCCTCTGTCAAGATAAAGAAAGTGGTGTGTTAATTAATGCATTTTAGTGGATAATTTTTAGACAGCATTTTTGTGTTTGTCTCAGATATGGTTCGAAATTTTTACCTTAGAATCTGTTGAATAGCTGGCCATGGTCTGTTAAACATATCTCAAAGATGTTAAACCTTATCTCTGCATTAAGACAAAAACAAAAGCATACTTCCTTTCAGTCCCATCCCAGCTAGCTGGGTATTTGCCTCAGGCTTCTCATCGTTACCCACAAAATGAGAAATTACTGCCTGTAGCCCAGTGATTAGTGTGAGCACTCCCTAAACCAAACAGTAAGGGAACATTAGCCAAGTTTGGTGAACCACCCAGTTAACATTTTAAGGTAACTGGCTGGTTTTTTCTCAGGTGGATTAGGAGAAGTTCCTGTGAAGCAGCTCTCCCAGCAGAACAGTGTGTTTGTGACACACATTTTGTAACTTCGGGGGAGTGATTTCCAGCAGCAGGTAATAAAAAATTTGAAGTAGTAGGGAAGAGAAGATGTGGTTTTATTAGTGTTGCTACCCAAAGGATGACCAAACATCTGTGGTCCCCAGTCCCCCACTTGATTTGTGTGAGAAGGGAGATAAGAGGTGCTGAGGGGGAGACAGAGATGAGATGTGTAGAAAGGTGTAGATTTATTTGTGAGGGTGTTTTTTCATGATCTCTGTCTTGCACCCACATAAGTGTTCCATTTTCCATGAGCCTCTGTCTTGAAGCATTCATCCTGCCTCTTCATCTTACCGACCTTTGTACCTGTAGCAGCTGAAGTAGCAGCTTTTCCTA
>VYZQ01007707.1:25963-53231 GCA_013400655.1 Mystacornis crossleyi | reverse complement strand
TAAATCAGGCCCAGGCGGTGTCTGAGAATTTTGCCTCTGCTGTTCTTCCTCTCTCCTCTGTACATCACCTCCAACTATATCAATGGTGGGAGTCTAATGAGAAAAAGCCAGATTTTGAAACATAGATAAGAAGACAGAGGATATTTATGCCCGCAGAAAGCAGGGGTATATATTTTTTAAATATTTTTTAAAATAGTTTTTCAAAATATTTTTTCTCTTAGTTGTTTGTACAACATCCTGCCACTTTAGAGCGGGAAGTATATTCACTTTTAAAGAGGATAGCAGCTCTTCCATCAGGTATGCCTGCAAAGCACTGTAAATCATTTACGTCACTCTTCACACTTTAACCGTTCTAATGTTACTTCATTCTGAGATGAAGGGGTGTGCTGGGACAAAAAAAATTCTCATTGGCAATATAAAGAGGATGTGAGAAACACATGCATTCTCAGTTGTCACAGTGAAACCCAGGTTGTCTGAAAGTATGTGAGAAGGACTGAACAGAGATACAAACACAGGGGAAGAAAGTGAGCCTCCTACACCTGATTTTCACTTTCCTTGAGTCAGATAGATGAAAATCATGCCCATGTCATGTCTATATTATATCTGATCTAGTTAAAGCTTTGAAGAGTTGATACTCTAGTGTTAACATTAACTTGACTGACAGAATCTTTCCTGGAGTTGACCTGAGCAAATATATCAAAAAGAAGACAAATTAATCACTCTGGTGAGCTTCATTAGTACCATCATGGGCAAAAATGAGATTGCGTCTCCCATGCTAAACAGGAAGCCATGCCTGTGGAGGGATGTGTTTGAGGGAAGGACAGATAAGAATGAAAAAAGTGGATTTGGGGAGTGAAAAAATCTTGATACTAAGTGAATTCCGAAGGGAATAATTAATGGGACAGATGACTGTGTCCTCTATTCTGGAAATAAAAGTACATCTGCTCTCCGAATTCACCAAAAAGCATGTCCCTGAGATTCTTCTGACTTATGTAACATTTCAGCCAACAAATCAGGATAAATTTATAAGAACCTCTGGAAACTGTAGAAGCTCCTAGAGGAAGTTTGAGCCCTGACCTTTCCTCAAACTGTCTGTATAGATCTGATCACAGCTGTATTTGCAGAGCACGCAGAGCCAAACCACCCTTTCCTGCAAGTCACCAATAACAGCTGCCTCAATGTACATGTAGGTCTACAGTGTTTATGTTGACCAGTGACTTTGCACACCAGAGTAGAACTGGATAGGGAAGTCAGAATAGTTGTATGGTCTCCAGACAAGACCTAGTTAACATTTCCTCACCAAAGCGTTTCAAAAAGGTGCTGCTTTACTTGATTTACAAAAAAAAGGCGTGTGCTAAAACAGACAAGCTGAGTGGCTTTGGGGCTGGAAAGGAAGTTCATGGAAAACTGAGAAGATCTGGTTTCCTGATACCCTGGGTAGTTGCTGGTCACCTGAGCTTGGCACACCAGCCTTCTCTTTCCTTGTGTCCTGGAGCACAGTGCTCTGTAGCCTCCAGAAGTTCCACATTGGGAGATGGCAATGGAGGCTCCACTGAATTATAGCATTTTTTTTCTCGTGTTTTTCAAGGCCCTGAAGAAATGCATTTCCATTGTTTATGCTGTACATTTTTAGTTCCCTCATCTCCTGAATATCGCTTATTCTGGGGAAATCTTTTTATTAAAACCGCAAATAAAACACATACTGGGTCACTAGACACTTTTAGGGAAAAGTAGAGACTAGTGTATTGGAGGGATGACAAACTAATAGAGGCTGTAACATGTAGATATATGGCTGGGGGAACTACAGATCCTCGTTGGATGCAAAAGCAGTGAAAGATGATGACTCTCTAGGAAAGCAAAAGCAGTCATATAGGAGTTATTTACCAAAGAGTGAGAAGTGGAAATTGTGGATTGTCATGCTTTTTAGCCTTAATACCAGTTTTAGAGCTTTTCTGGGAGGGTAGGAAGAAGCTATAAATTGAAATTAATCTGATCATCTGTCAAAATGTTAAAGTGAAAAAAATATATGAAGGTCTGCCTGAATTATCAAAAAATTTGATAGACTGGGTTTTCCTCTAGGACTAAAGAGTTATAACTCATGGCTGCCAAGTGAGAAAAAGCCTATTGTTCTTTGTTGAAAACTGGAAACAAAAAGGTAACCACATTTCTTAACTTTTTTATTTTCATGGGATATTAATGCTCAATATAATGTATTATTACTTCAGCTGCCCAGGCCTCTCAGGGCCTTTTAGCTTTTAGAATGAGTTGATAGAAGTATGAGTACTGAAACAGGTCTTTTTCTTGTTCTAAACTGTAAGAGTGTTCAGGGCAGAAGCACATATGTAGCACACACAGCTGTACAACCCTGTCTGTCATCAGCTGAAAAGGGCCCATTTTATTTCAAGTCTAGAGGGATCTCTGAGTGTAATGTCTTTGGGAAACTCAATTTAAGCACTGAGATCTGAACACTTCACTCTGTGAGTGGGTCTCTAGGCTCAGTATCTGCTTTTCAAATATATTTCCTAAATTTTCTTCTGTTGGTATTGCCAGCACCAGTAGGTGACACACTGGTGAAGTAGAGGACTTTCACCAGAAAATTTTCCAAGCTTCTGCCTCCTTGTTGTAAATCTGGTATTGACGGCTTGTCTCTCACACAGTGAGGTCAGATACCCCCACAGAGAGTCTGAAGCAGTGTTTATTGATACGTACTCTAAGGAGAAAGCTGCCTTGCTATTTCACATTCTCTCTGCTAAACTAGTACTGGATTTTCCAGTCATGCCCACGTGGATGCCTGTGGTCAGGACCCTACCACTAAGGAGCTGTTTCCACCAGCTGTTAGTGAAGGAGAGGGAAGAAAGCTTATGAGTGATTTTTAGCTGAAATGGTACCTCCCATACATTTCAGACAGATGGGTGAATAAACTGTAACTAACATTAATTTTGTTGTGTGATATCAGAGGTAACATAGTTGCACAGAGAGCATAGTGAGTGAAGATGTTGCATCAAGTTATTATTTCAATTTTGTCTTGTAAAGAGCCAAGGGTAAGCCACATGTAGGACCGAATATTAACTTGTACACCAGGATTGTGAATGCTAATGTGTCTCCCTGTTGATCACAATAGAACTTATGTTTGATATGAATCTGAATCAGGTTTCCTCTTTATCTGTGCTACAAGGAGTTTTGATCAGGACAATTAAAACCTGGCTCTGCTGCTGTTAAAGCTTATGAGAGGTCCAGAAGCATATTTGGAAAAGTTTACTGACAGACTATGTGAAGGCAGCATTCATGAGAGTGGCAAGGTAGAAAGAGACAAAAGAATTTAAAGGAGGACACACCCTCTCACCTACTACAGAGAAAACTGTAGTTCTGACTGATATGGCACGTGGCAAAAAATATCATGGAGTAATAAAATATTCCAGAAATGCAGGACAGGACCTTTTCTGAGACTGTGGGCATAGACCTGACTTGACTGAATGTTGCTAGTGTTTGCCAACAAACTGAGGTGGTTAGCAAATCCAGGATACAGGGAAGGGGCAACACTAGCAAATAAAAAGGTGTTTGCCTTTATCAAAGATCGAAGAGTCATGAGGAAATCAAAGCTAGGGAATACAGTCAGGAATACTTGAAAAGCAGGTATTTGGTGTTCATTGGTATTGACACATAAAAATGAAGATACTGGGGATTTTTAGTTTTCCACAATCAGGTAGTACTTCTTTCCTCTGCCTTCAGTTTTTTACTTTTTTTTTTCTTTTATATCCACACATACTATTTCCAAAGGTAAAGCAGTAGCTGCCTAAAATGGATAAGGAAGCTGTTTACATTTTTCTACATTCCTGACGTTAGTTAATATTTAGAGGAGCCATTCTTGAGGCTCCAGAGGAGCCTATATTTGAACACAGAGCTTTCTGCCAAATACATCTGGCAGAAAGGTTACCAATATATTTGGTTTTGAAGACAAGCACCTGCTTGAGGCTGAAATGTTGACATTTAGTATCTTTGCATGTGGTGTGTTTGCAGCTCAGTTGTATACACAAGGCACGCATGTTGTGCTGGTAAATATTTCTTCGCTCTCTGTCCTGGAGTCTAAAATTGTTTAGCTGTAGAAAAGGGAGAATTAGCAATAGCAGTGCACTCTTCTGTTCCAGCAGTGATAAACATTTGACTGTCATTATGTTCAGCCTGGACTATTTTGTAAATACTCTGAGCTCTCCATGTGCGAGTAGTCATCGCTGTAGTAATCTACCTTCATCTTGCAGAACTTTAATCCATAAAATAAAACCTGCAGGCCTTAATGGGAAAAAATGCATGAGAAAAGGGTACCAACAGGCGTAGTTGAAGAAACAGGCCCTTAGAGATTGCTGTAGTATTTAGAGTCTGAGATAATAAAGTATAGTGTGGCACAAATATCTCACTAATAGATGATAATGTGTTACGAAAATTAAAGTGCCAGTCCTGGAGTACTGGGTTGTGTGATATGATACAGAATTGCTGGGACATGCGGTGGCGAGAAACATGCTTTTCAGATGGAGTCAAACTACATTTTGACACACTTTAAGCATTTCAATTTTCATCATTTTTCTTTAAAATTATAAGTTAGGCAATGAGTATGAAGCAGCTGTCACATTCCTGATGGAAATAAATTCTCTACATTTGTATTCAAAGCTCATTGTGCTTGTCCTGCTACTAAGAGAAGACAGAAAAGTCAAAAACAGAAGAAGAAGAGAAGATAGATAGTCAAAAACATCTGTTACTTGTGACGCATTAAAAAGAACCTGGTGTAAATACACACCTTTTACAAGGTTAGATTTCAGCCTAATTTGGAAGTTTTTGAAGTTTCAAAGTTGAATTTTTTACTGAGGCTTGGGTTCATCCCTTTAAAAAGGTATATAATTGTGGTTAACTTTTCAGGGCTGAGCACTAAAGCCTCAGTAAAACATCCTAAAAGCTTCATGAATCAAAATAGATTTGTTGCCCACTGAAACCGGCTGAATGATAGACTCATTCACAATTGTAATCCAAGACATTTTACTTTTCAAGGATTGGAAGAGCCCAAATTGACCGGACCAACTGTTTAACTACAAATAATTCAGCCGCCTGCACTAGCAGCCAAGGACTGTAGGTCTCTGTAGCGAGGCCTCATCTGCAGAGTGCTTGCCCTGAGGAAGCCTGTCAGATCCCACAGGAACTCTTTTCAGACTGATGGTTCGCCATTGTTCGTTCTTGATCATTTAAGCTGTCCTCCTGCACAGATGGGCGAGGGCCTTACTGGGGGGCTGGGGGAGCAGGATGGGAATGGTGGTACCCATGTGCTGGACGTGGATCACTGAAGTCAGCATTAGCAGATGAGGTAGGGCTCAGGTGTCTTCTTGGTGGGATGCACAAGTAAATTATTTATATAAATAAATAGTCATCCAAGACAATTAGCAGCCATAAAATGAAGTGTGGTGTATGCTGGTCTATCTCTCTCCCCTGCTTACAGAGCCAAACTCTTGTAAACAGGGGTGTGAGTGGGTCAGTTGTTTTTTCGCCCTGCCAAATCAGAAATTGTACTTTGGCTCAGTGGGAACAGATTGGCTGTGACTGCAATCATCCCCACCACCCCTCTCTAGTGTATTCCCTTGGATAATGAACCTTGGATAATGTAAATTAACTCAGCTCCTCTGACAGCATCGCTTGTGTCTCTTCAACAGCTGTGCTGTTAGCATGGATATGTATGGATTAATGGCATCTTCATGTCTCCTGCATGGTTATCATCATATGCAGCAGTGGGAAGTAGGAACATCCTGGATCATGGAATCTTTGATACTCTCATTTCTGAATGAAGACGGACTCATGCAAACCAGCTTTGGTGTCTTTGTACTACTCAGTGTGCTCCCATCTGGAAAGGTTTACAGGCGCTAATGCCTGGAGGCAGCTTTTGTCCTTCAACAGGAGAGTTATGCAGAGATGGGGCTGCACATGTGGTAATCCACCCTGTGCGTGCTGGAGAGTGTTGTAGGAACAGCTCCACGGAGTCAGCCAGGACCAGCTCTGAGCCTGAGCTGGCTCCACACAGAGCAGCGTAGCATGTCTGCACGGTGCTCCACATGTTCACAGGTGCCTTTTCATGTGGGCATAGCCAAACTGTTCCCACATCTGCACCAGCTCTGCCTGCAGTTAGAGCCACATAAACACAATTTGGTGCCTGAAATAATAAGCCATGCTGGACATTAACTGCCTCAGTGTGCTTTTTCTAAATCTGTGTGCACATCAGAGAATCACACAAGTTCAATTATGTCAGCTTACGTGTGATTACACAACCACGGTCTGTTCAGCTTTCAAATATGGAACAAGACTTTTAGATACATGTATTCAGTTTTATTTTTGCTGCTGTGTTTCCTGATGTCCTGACCAAGACTTGGGCTGAAAGTAGTAAGTTCTCATGTGAGGGAGAGGGGAGTTCTCCTGTGAGGGACAGCTTCTTCCAAGAACTGCTTTTAGAATTCCATTTTAAAGTAAAACTTTTCCAAAGCCCACTTCAGTCTTTTTTCCTCTGTGAGAAGAGTGCTTTACCCCCTCCTTGTGCACCATATATGAGCAAAAGGGGCGTATTTTTTCTGGCAGAAAGGTACTTGTTTTCTTAGAGTTTGTTTTGTGTCCTGTGTGCATTTAACCGCCCTGTGGAATGCTGTGAAATAGGCTTTTTTGAGTGTGTCTGTTGTCTCTGTCAAAGGGCTGCTAGAGGTTTAGGCTGCCTGTATTATCTTAGCAGTGATTTTATGTCACTAAATAACAAGCTATTAGCACAACCTTGCCATTGGGGTTTGTCACACTTTGTGTGTCAGTGTGTGTATGTGCTTTTCTGCTAAGTCTCATCTCTCCCAGCCTATAGTCTGGTCATTTAAAGCAAAGTTCGCAAGCAGCATAATAATGCTGGCAATCATAAAGGAGGGAGCTAATGGCTGCAGCTGCCATTGTAAACCTGTTTTCCACAGGCTCAGCAGGGCTTGGCATATCAGAGGCAAGTTCAGTAAAAGGGGCCCTGCTGCTGCAGCTGCGCCCGAGCAGTTGGATTTTTGTTGTCAGCCTGGAATGGAAGCTGGGCTGGGGAAGCTCCTGACTGCTTCCTGCAATGCGCTGAATGAGGGCCAAACTTGGCCCCAGTGGGAGCTTAACGTGCTACAGCTGAATTAAATGGATGGCGTGGCTATGCAGGAGGCCAGTATAAGTTCCAGGATCCAGGTGAGCACTGACAAAGCTTCAGGGATTTGCCCTCCAAGGGAGGACATCCCAGCTCTGAAGACAGTAGAAGAGAATGGAAGCATTCCTTTAATGCCAAGCTCTGTGCTTCTGTGAGAGCTGAAGCAATCCTCCTTTTAAATGACAGATTTCCTGTGCCAACTCAAAATTGACAGTGTCCTCCTTAGGCTTCTTTCAAACCTGTGATTTTCTTAATGGGAGAAGAACATCCTTGTACTCCATATGCTTTCTGAATACCTGCTACTGGTGTACTATCCAGTAATTCTTCCTTTTGCATGTAATCTCCCTTGATACCTTCTATTTGCTGTCAGGGCCAAGGCTAGGTTCAGGCTCTCAGTAACTTCCAGAAAATACTGAATGGGCCATGGAAGGACTAAGGGCTAAGTTTTCCTTTTTCCTCTTCTGCCCATCTTCTCCCATGTGATTGCTGTGCATTCTGTGTAATGTGAGAGAGTCTGTGCAGTCTCAATGTATATACATCTCCTCCCTAAATTAACATTTAAGGCAGTTGGAAGCACCTGTGACATTGAGACTGAAAAGGGAGGCTCATTTCATCTTCAAGAATATCTTGGATTTCTGTGCAAACACAGGCTTTTATTCTTGTAACTATTCTGGCTGTGCTGTGACATTTCATGTTGAAGAGGCAAATCTTCTTGAGACTTTTTGACAGCCAGAAGCTAGGACTTCCATGGGTTTATATGGATTAGGATGTGCTGGTGGCTTTCCTTTCCTCTTTTCTGGCCTGCACAGCTCTCAAAATCTAACACAGTGCATTTGTATGTCAGACATACCACTGGGTGCTATCTTGTGCCCCTTGTTAGATGATTTAGGCCCAGACTGTTGTGGTTTAGAGCCATCTCTCCCCATTTCAGGCGAATCTGAAATTGTCTTAAGGATAATTGAGTCCTTATAAACTGGCATCAGCAAAGAGAAAATCTATCCAAATGCTTCCCAGAGTGTGGGAAATGAGAGGAAAACTTGGCAATGGCATAAGCTAACTAATCATTTAGCACATACACACTGCCCTGCCAATATGCATTCCTGTATTTACAGATAACCCTGAGCATATGGCATTTCTTGCCTGGCAGGTATTATGTATGAGGCTTAGGTTATTGCAGTGGAGGAGAAAGAACCCCAAACAGAAGGTGCAAACCTATAGGAAGTAGGTAAGGATATTTACCTACTTAAGAGATACTTTTTTTAATGAAAATGTTGTAGTTGCTCTATAAAAAGGGTCTGAATTACAAAGCAGAACCTGCTGTGGTTCCTATGGCCTGTGTTGTGTATTATTTGAACCCCTCACAACCTGTATGCATTTGTCTTTGTCACTCATTTTGCCCTTCCTTGCATTGCTGGTGTAAACACTATCTTTCTTAATGCATTAATCTGTACAAGCGCAGTCGGTATGATATAAAAAGCAATAAAATTGTAAACATTTAAATACGTTTAAAACTCTGTCCTTATGTGACTTTCTCAGAGTCTCCAAGGAACCCTTCTGTAGGGGAGGAACTGAAGCTGATTCTGCTGAGTTGCAGGGGAACACTTACACGAGCCAAAAGCACGGGGTGCGTTTGCCAGCACTGAGCCAAGGAGCCTGGCAGGGGCTTGATTCGGTTGATGGCTGAGTCCTACCAGACCAGTCTTACATCAGAAAAAAGCACCCTGTTGCCCAGTTCAAGCCAGAGTCTCCATAATGCTACTGCTCCTCACGCAGAAAATGAGCAGCATTTGCCCAGTGCTGCTGGTCATGCATCCTCCTCCATGCAGGTAGCAAGCTGGAATAAAGGCACCGCTCCACTCCACATCTTAAGGACTTACACTATGAGGCATTGACTCTTTTCCGCAGAGAACTGAGTGCTTTTAAGCTCTCCCTAAAGTCAAGTCAACCATCACTGAATTAGACTTTTAGTCCTTCTGGTAGCAGGGCAACTTGAAGTAAGGCAATGTGTGATGGCAAGGAAGGAAGTGGAGAGATGTTGTATTTAATCCATAAAGTATTTTTGAACTTGCACTGAAAACACAGTTGGGGGGTTGTGAAAGGAAGAGCATTTTTTTTCCTCTCTGAATTTTTTTTTATTTTTGGGGGTGGGTGTGTGTGGCTGTGTGCGTGTGTGAAAATTTGAAAACATTTAAAGGAAACCAAACACCTTTTAAAAATATGTATCTATACTTAAAAACATAAAGGAAGTTCTGATGAAAAAGCTTCTACCAGGTCCTACTCATGAATTGCAAATACCAATAATTCTTAATTTAAAAAATCTCAAGCACTTAAAAAAGTTTAAAAACTTTCTTTCTTATTGTTTTTTGTCTGGCAGTACTAATGTGATCAAATCAGTTCAGCTCAGCTTCAGTTGAGAAGATGAATGTATTGAGACTCCCAACAAGGTTGTCTGTCAGTAGCACAGGATTATATGATCCTGCCATTTGGTTCTTGGTGAGGCTGATAATTTCATCACCCTCCCCGAAGCTGCGTTTCATTCCCCATAAATTCTTTAGTGCCTCTTTAAGCCCCTCGTACTGGAGCACTTTGTCTTCTGGAATGTCCTAAGTTTGATCTGTGGTTATGGTGGCATGTCACATTCAGTTACTGGATGTGTCTCACTAGGTGCGATGCAGTGCTGGCTGCCAACATAACTAATTGTGAGTGAGTCCTGCTCGTGAGGCAGTTTGCTGGAAAACGCAGCTGAGAATCCTCTTTTCAGAGTATCTGCTCTTTGAACTGTCTTGGCACCAGTGAAACGCTTCATTATAGAGAGATATAATAGAACTGTGGGCTGTGTCCAGGCTGGCAAACTCCTGCCCAAACTCTCCACCGTTGCTATCCTTGGCTGGGCTCTGACGGCTATGGCAGCTGAAGGGATAAATGAATTGACTACAGCTTCCCAAATCTTTCAGAAAAACACCCACAGTTGTGACTGCCTCACTTTCTGCGCTGTTCGTGTTTGCTCTCTTCAAGCCAGTGTCCCACTTCTGCTGTCTGAAATGGCTCCTGCTGCCTTCTTATCTCCCCTGGTTCTTCCCCTTTCACACGCCTTGCTCCATGTGTTCCTAGTGCCATGCCTCTCCATGATGCTACCAGTGCTTTTTTTTCACTCTGCTGCTGGCCCTGACCAGCACTGCTGCTGGGACTGAGCGAGTCCAGCAGAGCAGGTTCAGCTTGATTTGATGCCTTGCCCCCAGTTCTAGTGTGCTTCATCTGTTGGTGATGTGAACACAGCTCCACTTGCAGCTTCTGCAGCTTCTAGCACAGGCATTTCATCCTGTGCCAGGCATGTCAGTGTGACACCCAAATTTAGCATGCCAGTCACAGATACAACTTCCCCTGATACAGTTCAGCTGAGAGACTGGGAAATTGTGGCAAAAATACTCTGTGATATTGAATGAGAGATTGATAGCGCCATTAATAAAGCTATTGCTAGCAAATAACACCTCTGTATAGAGAGAGACTGGATTGTCCTTCAGAATCATCTGCCCCTTCTTTGTCTCTTTTCTGCACTATCTTTGCGCATTTTTCTGTAACATCTATTTGGAACACTTCTGCTTTATTGGTTTCTCAGGTTTATGAAAGTCTAGTTCTCTCTCCAAACAGAAGGAATTACACCTTATTGTAACCCTGCTGTATAGCACAAAAGGTTTGGAGTTTTAAATTTTAGCTTTTTGAGCTCACCTTTGGTAGCCTGAACCACCATGAATGATGTACAGGTAGTTTGAATGATACAAACCATGCCTGATGTAAATCTTGCTCATGTGAGCCATCCTCTTTTCTGCCTGAGTGGCATCATAAGCAGTGTTGTCACCTGAGGTATCATCCTTTGCATCTGAAACGGCAGTACATGAAATGAAGGTTGTTGTTCACAGACCATCTTCAAAGTCAGGTCGCACTGCCAGTTCCATCCCTTGTCACACTGTGAGATGCTCTGTCCCCCCTCCCTGCCCCCAACCCCATACCGTGGGGTTATATACAATAGCACACTTTGGATTTCCTCCCTCCCCAGTTTCTCATCCTGTAGACCGCTTTTGAAATACATTTGCGAGAGCATTTTCTCTGAAACTGGGAATGATGAAAGGAAGTGGTTTCTAATGGAAATGGAAAACTTTGCCTTATCATTCCCTTATCCTCTCAGGATCTGCAGCCTAAAGAGAAACAGTAAATATGCAATGCTGTGAGAAAACTAGAAGAGCTACAGTCACATAGCTCATTTATTTAAAGGATATTCTCTGCCTTTTTAACAGCTGGATGTGAGGCTGTTACACAAAGAATCCAGGAGAAGCTGAAATTTAGGGAACCAAGACCTATCATGAACTTTGGCTGGACACACCCCTGTGCTTCATGTGGATGTGTGCCTTCCTTTCCCTTCACTCTCTTCTCAAGTGCAAGAGTGTTTTTACTTGTTAGGATTTAATTTTTAAAATATTCTTTGGCCCCAAGCATATAAAAATGGATCTGGAGGGGAAATATGAAGATTTGAAAAAGGGCTTCCCTGAATTTCCGCTACACCACCTACTAGTTCCTTTTCTCAGGAACTTATTACTGAGTACAGACCTACCTGGGAACTGAAACTTCAGTTTGTTTTAGTGTATATATGAACCACCATGCTCTGTATTGCATATCTGATTATGGTTTTATGCAGATATCACTGTCATTTCCAAGTCTCTTCTCTGTAAAGGAAACCCACCAAAGTCACTAGGTACCTGCAAGAGAGTTGAACCATTAGCTAGGACTTTTGTGCAAGTACATTTTGATCCTAAAGTTATACAGTTTTAAAAATAGTATTCCTTGGGTCTTCCAGGAGATACAACAATAGCTGTGAGGAACAGACTCTAATGGTTTAACTTCCTGCATGTGCCTACACATCAAGTGTTATATCAGTATTGATAATTCTCAAGGTCATGGCCATTCACTGCTCTGAGCTAATTCTGCTTTTGCTACCGGAGTGGGATGACAGCTATGTGCATGTGTGCTGTGAGTGCAAACAGAATTCAAAGCACATTGTGCACCTGATTTTCAAGGGCAAAGCTGAAACTAGGTCCTCTCACTTAGCAGGAAAAAAAAAAAGTGAGAAAAATGGGATGGGGAGTAATCAGACAGTTGAGCTTTGTTACTGTATTACTTACTTTAACAAAACCATAATACTAACTGCAAATATCTTTGGAAATATTTAGTTACCTCTTTCATCAAAGGCATTTGACACACATATCCTTGAAATAAAGGAAGAACCAAAGCAATGTGAAATGCAACGGACAACTGTTACAAATAAACAGGCTTCAGGCTTGGGGGCCTTGGATGAACTCAACTTTTAACATCACTATTATATTAGATCTGTACAGGCCTGTTATGACATTACAACTTTTTAAAATTTCAATAGATTAGTTCTGTTTGTTTAGGTTTTAGGATTTGTTTGAGGATTGTTCTTGTTGGCAGGGTTTGAGAGTTATTAGGTGGAAAAGCCCTGGGAGTGACAGATGTGATGGAGAGGCATGTGATAAGCAGAAGGTTTTGCAGGTGACTGGTTTTTTTCCTCTTTGAAGTGGAATGACTGTGATTAAAGGTGGTTGAGTATCATTTATAAAAAAAAAAAAGAAGGTTTTCAAGTATACACTCACATACAATTGCTTTACAGAATGCCTGACCCCTTTTCTCTTACCACAACAGATTTATTTCCTGAAAAGCTTTAGTTCCAAGAAGGGAAGTGTTATAGATACTCCTGCCAATATATATCCATCTGTGAATGCTGGTGTGAATATTTATATGTTTGAATCAGAACATGGGAGGGCTGCCTGTGGCCTGGGAATCAATCGGTCAGGAAGCAGATGGCTCTGTGGCAGCAACGAGCACACGATGCGAGTTTCTGGGACCACTCACGAATGCTGTCTGAGCAACACTCACGGTAAACACTGAATATGTTGTGCAGTCTGGGGGAGGAGTGTGTCAATATAAATGAGTTTTTTAGTATCCTTGCGTCTATAAATTAGCGTCTTTCTTTAACTCAGGGATAGCATTGATATGCTAAGGCAACCACATTTCCTGAGTATTTAGCCAGATGCCAGTTAGGTCGGATGCAGCAGCATAGCAAACTCCATGTGTGGAATTTTTGTGGTACATGTTCTAGATTTACAAGAAAAAAAAATAATTGTTTTGGTCTGTTCTTAATGACAACGCTGCTCAATTATTCTGGCCATTTTAGTAGCTGGCTTGTCCTGTGTTCCAGTCCCAGGGACAAGAATCTCAGTTTTCCCTGATAAATTCTACCTCGATTTTGGAACTCATTCTGTTCTGCCATGTCTTTGTTACCAGTTATGTCAGTCCTGATTTTGCTGTCACCAAAGCTTGCATTAAATATTTTGCATCAGTCTTCTGCATTGTATGTTATGTTTTAATCTCTCCAGCTTTAGAGAGCCCCATACATTTTTCTGGGTCCTTTTAGATGCATAATAATAAATAGATTAGGTATAATTAATATATACGTGTATATGATTATGCTTTTACTAGAGACTCAGCATAGCATTTTTAGATCTAATATCAGGACAGAGAGTAGACAAAGAAGTGGTTTCCTTTGTTTAAATACATTTTCAGGAGCAAATCAGTTGTCTTCTGCTGAGTCAGCACCGGAATTCCTGGATCTTAAAATGCAAGCATATCATTCAAATAAGATACTGGTTTCTTTGTAGGTGGTCATGAAATTCAATGCATCTTTCATAAATTGAAATTGCATAAACATAAAGTTACTGTAAAGGAAGAATTGGGCTGAAGGTGCTATTTTTAGTGAGTATTTTGAGTGCTGTGATGGTATTTTCTCCTATAATAATAATAATGGTGATTGGAGCTTGTTTGCCGTAAGCTGGTTTCCATTATTCATTCATCTATAAATTGAGTTTGAATGCAGATTGAGTTCTGGGTGGAGAATTTTTTCACACAGTTTTTCCTCTTCTGATCTTTTATTCAGCTGAGCTGGTGAGATGCCCTGTTTCCATTTCCAAGGTTTTTCCTTCAAAAAAACTGACTTTGAACAAAGAACTGAAGAATGCTTTGTTGCTTTCTTTCAACCTAAAAATGGTTTTCTTAACCTGTCAAGTTTAAGACCAAGGGAATTAATGCTCCATTTGTAGTATTATATACGTGGGGAGTGAAAGTTTTTCTCTATTTCCTCCAGTCAGGCTTGGAACCCATATTCCTGGGACAAGGATAAGTGAAAAGAACAAGTTTGCAAGCCTACGGACAGAGCACTGAACCAGCCTCCTCCTTCTCCAATCAATGCCATCACCACTTCCAGAAAAGCAACTGGTCCTGTAGTTTTCCTGTAGTGTAAAAGATTGTGTTCCCTGGATCCACCCAGGGTCTATGACACCAGCCCTTCCCTTATGATGCCTGTTATGTATCATGCAAAGAGCAGATTTAAATGTTCTCCACATGATTCTGGGCATACCTCAGTCCCCAGGTCCTTCAGTGACTCTTACCCCAGAATCAAGCAGAGCAATGGACTGCATTATAAAATGTTGTGTCTAGAGTAGCTGTGTTGATATCCTCCTTCCACCTCGGCCTCAGGAGAAGGGCAAAAATTGCCACCATGAAGAAGAACTTTCATGCTTGGGATGAATGCCATGGAGTACTTAAGGCTTTTGTACATTTCAAATGTTTTGCAGATTGCAGAATTCCCCATGATGGTTTGGGAAGGGCTCTGTCACTTCAATTTTGCTCTGCAATGATTTGGTCCAGATTACTCTGTAAAACTGTAACAGATCTGAGACTAGAAAGGTGGGTACCTAAGTTCTCATCAGGCAATGTAGAAGGGACCTCAATATTTTCTTTTTGGGCATCTGTAATGACTTTGTTTTCCCCTGAGCTGGCTGCACTAGAAAAGTTGTTTTTATGGTCAGATCTTTCCCATCAAAAAGTCCTGTTTGTTGTCTAGCAGTGGTTTTTCTGTGAAGTTCAGTTTTATGGTGTCTGTTCTCAGCTTCTTGGTACTCTGATGACTTTAGGATATATATCAAACAGAAATTGTGCCTCTTTTTGTGGAAATTTTGTATTTTTTCACCTTCCATGGCTGTGATCTTGCACCACTGAGCAATCCAGAGAACCTGAACTCCTTGTCTTCATTTTTAATTATCCTGCCTGATGAAACAGGATCCCATTTTTTAATTATTTCTCCACACACACCCTCTTGGTGACTATAGTCACCAGTATTTTATGCAGCACCCTTCTTTCCCTTTAGAAGTCTTGGACTATTTGTGTGAAGAGCTGTAATTCCACAACCATAGCTACTTGATTTTAGCAGGTTTTACATTGGTGTTTCAAATGATGTGGCTAATAAGTGACAACTAGTGTAAAGCACTGAAGACAAATTTTCATGATACAATGCTGTGCAATTTAACGTAGGAACAGCTATGATACATCACTGACTGGCAAGCAATATTGCTTTGTCCCAAAAGAGACATAGTCCAGAGGCCTGGATGCCAAACCAGACCTCCTGCATTTTAGATATTGTATTTTACACAGCCATATATAAAAATTATTTTGGTTAGGAACACACCAACAGTCCTTGACTGTGTCCCAGTTAGAGTGAGTGGTATTTTCTTGGGGGTACAGTTTCAAACTTCCTCAGTTGTTGTATACAGCACACTGCCTGATCCCAAATTCCTGCATATCTTAACGCAATCAGGAAATGATGGATTAGCACTCCAGTATGCTATGCCAGTCTGATGAATTGTGTGGTAATATTGTTCCCAAATCGCCCATTTGTTTGGAAAACAACTTCAGTCACTGTGTTACCAAGAAAGACATTGATTTTCTTCCTTTTCTTTTATTCAAGCTAAAAGTTAAGAGGAGTCCTGGGGAATTGGTTTTGCCTAAGTAGATGTATTGGGCCTGGCTGGGCAGGAGATAACTTCCTTCATATCAGCCTCTGTGGTTCTGTGTTTAGAATTTGTAGCTAAACAGTGTTAATAACCCACTGGTGTTTTGGCTGTGGCTAACCAGTGTTTGCACAGTGTCACAACTTGTGTTTTCCTGCTCCACCAAGGACTAGGCTGGTGGCTGGGAAGGGACACAGCAGGACAGCCAACCTGAAATGACCAAAGGGATATCCTATACCATATAACAACAGGTCCAGCAATAAAACTGGCGTAGAGCAAGAAGGAGGTGAGGGCTTTCTTTTCCATGGTGGCCATTGCTCAGAGACTGGCTGGGCCATCAGTCTGCTTGTGGGAGTCGGTGAGTGATTGCCTTTCAATTGCTGCTTTATTTCTTCTTTCCTTCAGCTGTTATACTGTCTTTAGCTTGACCCATGATTTTTCTGGTTTTTGCTCTTCATATTTTGTCCCCCCTTCCAGTGACCAGGGTGGGGTGATTCAGAGGCTGTGTGGTTGTCTGGCTCCTGGCTATTGTCAGTCCACCATGGTAAAAACTTTTTCTTTCTCCTCTACATAAGAAACTGCCAGCAAAACATTCCAGGATGCTCAGTCTGGGTCTCTGGTCAGGCCTGTTCCTTACCCTCCTTTTCCCATTGGAGGCCAGTACAATGCTTGTCCTATCCCTTCATCTTTCTGATGGCAAAATCCTGTTCTGCATCCAGTATTGAGGAGAGCTGAATCAGACCTCTGTTTACTTACTGCAGTAAAATTAGCATTTCCCTAGCTGTGTCAAATGTGGAGTCCTTGAAAAAAAAGTTTTAAGGGAAAGAATGTGACTTGTGATAATATAAACAATAATTTATTGTTGAATGCTCTGGGGATATGGTGGTTCCTGGCTGGCAGGTTAGAAGGGCTGTAAGCTAGAACTTGATAGCAGTACTCCAGCTATATACCATCTGCATTTCTTTTAATGACAAAAATAATCACCAGTTTCCTGCACTGCTGTCAAAAAGCTGAGCCAACATGCCGATCTGGGAGTGTGATCCGGAGTTCTGATCTGGCTACATCAGCTGTGCTTTTCAGCCAATTCCAGAAGCAGATTCTGTAATACTGGTGAGGTTTGATCCAGGAAATGTACAGATGTTGCAGTGTGTTGCAAGTACTTTGGCAGCTAAAAAGATTCAGTCCTGTCCCTGGGCCTTTTTCTATTTGTCTCACATGACATTTGTGCCATGGAGCAGAAGCAAAAGTAGGCAATCCAACAAAAGTAGGATTTTTCCCCATAGAAGCCTCCATACAGTTGGGCAGAGTCCCTAATAGCTCTTAATATTTACTCTTCCTACATTTGCACTACCAAAGAGAAAATTATTTAACTGCAACAGTGGATCCTTGAACCAGAGACAATGGTTATATCTGAGATTTCTGTTATCTCAGAAATTTATTAGCGTTATCATTGCTCACTGTTTTCTCTCAAATGTACGGAGAAACCACTTCTAGTCTTCCTCGACTCTGAGGTGACCTGGTCTGATGTGCTCTGACAGTAGTAAACTTAGAATCCTCTGTTGGTATTTTGGGGTGAGGTTAGTGTACAGCGTTTATCTTTCAAGGAGGAGTTCAGTCAACTGGAGAGCATACCTTGGGTGAACTTGGGTAAGTCTTACCCTACATTTGTGCTGGTTTTTATCACAAGTGCTTTAGCATTGAGGCGAAGAAGCCGATGGAGTTGTTTCAACATCTGGCCAAACCAGTCTGTTAACTGCATTCCACAAGCTTTACATTAACACCAGAAAGTTCACTGCTGTGCTTTCTTATGACACATGTGTATGGGGGTAGCCATAAATCCACCTGCTGCACTAGTTTTAGTGTATTAAACCATAGAGAAAGCACCAATCTTTTCCCTTGCACTTTATTTGTTCAAGGCTGTGTCAGTATGTGACATTAGTTTTATGCAGAATCTCGTGAAGTGTAGGAGTTAATGAGGTTGGCTACATATAAACATAATTTTTGCATCATCCAGGGACATAAAGACTGTAGTAAAGAACAGATGAGATAAAGTGATACTGAATGATGATGTTAATGGGACTATTCCATCATGAAAACAGCATGGAAAATTCTGCTGAAACAAACCTTTCCAAAGTCAGTGATAAACATCTCTTGCCAAATGCAAATGCCTCATTCAGACCTGACCTCCAGCATTTCCAACAAGGTATGGTTCATAATTTCTGCTTGTGTTGCTCTTCGGAATTTGTGAGGGTTGATCTTGACCTTGGATTTGCTGTTAAGCTTAAGAATAGTCAAAATATTTAGTGCACAGAAATGGAAACCACTTTTGTCATAGCCTTTCTTCAGATGTCTACATGATTTAAAGAAATAACTGAGAAATTTAAGTTTACCTGGGTTACAGGCAGAGAGATGACTCTTGCAAGTCTTTTGCAAAAACCTGAGATCCAACAGGATGTGATTAACCTTACTTCTGTTCACCTGTAGCATTGCAATGAAACACGGGGAAAATGCTTTTATGAAAAGCAATACTCTTTTCATTTTTAAAAATTAAATTTAAAAAATCATCCAATTGTGTCACTTGCATCAATTCATGACTATGAAGCTTTTTGCACAAGCACTGGTGCCAACAATATCATATCTTTAGCTCTGCTATTTCTTGGTCTCTAGTGACTCCTTAGCACTCTCCAGAACCTGGCCACCAAATCTTTGTACAAAAAAAAATGGGCAGTTTTCCATAACTTAATGTGTGACTTCTCATTACCACCTTCTATAAAAAGACTCCCCTATCTCTTCTTCCCCTTGAGTCACAGGTTTTCAGTGCCTCAGAGAATTATTTCAATATTCTGCAATCCTAACACATTATTCCTTCAATTTGTCTCAAGTATTCCGAATTTTTATACAATGCAGTCTCTAATAACTTGGACTTAGGCGGTTTTTCTTATATTGCACAGAATAATGTTCCAACACAGCACTACAAGAGAGTTCTGTAATTACTGTAGCGATCGGTGAAGGATGGCAAACTGGGTTCATACATGCACTGTGCTCCCTCATCAGTAATAGGAGACTCAGAAAGGTGCAGATAACAGCCTGCACACTGAAAGCAACATTCACACTCAATTCAAATACTACAATGGGACTTACGACGGCAACATGGAGAGGTATCTACTGGACTTGAAATATGTTGAACTGTTTTGTTGCACTTTCATCAAAATTTCTTAACTTGTGCTTTTACTGTACTCAAAAATTTTGCTCTGTAGGTTCCACGACAATTTTAGATGCTGACCTGCGTTATTTCTTTTCAGGTGAAACTTCATGAAAGAGACTGAAACTCTTCATGGAAGAGTCACATTCAGGACTATTTGGTGCAGATTCCAGAGGCAAGGAACAAAGTTCCGTTAAAACCACCATGAGATTCAGTCTCTTCTGCTCCATACAGAAGGTATACTTCCTAATGCCACCATCATAAATAAATAACAACGTATACATTAAGACAACAGCAGCACTACACACAGCTTTCCTCTCTAGGGCAGCTGGGGAAGAGCTAACCATTTATAAAACTGAATGAACATGTTATTTAACTGAATATACTAACGGAAAGGTGGTGTGTGTGTGTGAGTGGAGAAGAAGCAAGTCCTGTTTTCCAAAGGGGCTCCTGGGCACTCACTCACTTTGTGCTTGGTTGCTATCGTGCATTTCAGGTTAGAGAATCCGGCAGATTCATCATTGGGAAGTTTAGAAATGGGCATGCCTGCTGTGTCTATACTGGTTTTTAGGGCAGTTCCAAGGTCTCAAGAGTCCCTTCACTGGCACAGTTGAGTGCAAGAAGGGCTGGAGCACACCCAAGAGAGCAGGTGCCTGAGTGTGCATGAGCTCCTCTGGAGGCACTCTTGCACAGGCTGGGCACACACAGGCGGGACGTGGAGCATGCAGTGCCTACAGCTGTTGGGAACTTTTTCACTGTGCTAGAGGTGGAGACATGCTTTTTTGTCAAGAACACGAGGAGAGGCTCAGCAGAGGAAAAGGTCTTGGAGTATTGCGGAGCAGCCTTCCCAGCACAGAGAGTGCAGGCTGGCCTGATTCATTTTCCCAGGTTTTGGAAACACTAAGCTAACTTCTTCAAGATGTCACATCTCCTCTATGTCACTCTACTAAATCTTGGAGGTCAAATAACAAAAATGTCCAGTAAGCTGAAGATTCCCTTGGGGCTATTGCAGTCGTGGGGAATAGACCAAAGAGAAGCAATTTCTAGGGTGGGGAAATCATAAAGAGCTGCTTTGTGTTCTCAAGAATGGAGTTGAACCCAGAGCTTATTAACTGCAGCTGGAAAACTGGTTCAGAATAGTAACATGTCCTTTAGTAAAAGCATATATCATCTGTGTTAAAAACAGGTCTCATCCTTCTTCTTTAATGTTCTCCAGGCTGTTGTGATTAGTTCAAAGTACATTACTCTGTAGGTATTAATTTCCTGTCTCTACATAAAGACACATATTTTTAATAGTTCTAAGTGTCCTTATTACATATCCCCATGGCATTGAACCTTGCAGGCCTTCTGTTAAACTTGAGGTTGCTTCTTGGGCCTCCCAGACTCTCCACAGTTTGCTGGTGGGTTTCACCTCATTACACCTTTTGGGGATGCCAGATCAGCACACTGAAGGAAGAGGTTTAGCAAAATAAACACCCACAGGGTTAAAATGTAAAATGGTACAAATCTATATTAAACATCAGATGACTCTGGCCTTGTCCCCAGGTTTGGTTTAAGTTCACAGGGGAGATCAAGTCTCTGATGCCCTCTGGCAAGAAATTGACTCCTTTTGGCTGAAGAATTCTCTATTGTTAAACAGTCCCCATCATGTTTTGTAGAGTGGAGAACACTGCTGCTTTAGCTGACACTATCTCAGCCTGAGTATTTAAGCCCTCACCCTTAGGTGTTTTGCAGAGTGTGTCCAAAGCCAAACACATTCTGTTGGGTAAGGGCCCATTGCTTCCTTCAGCAGACCAGGTGGGGGATTCTTGATTGCTTGATCTCTCATTTCTGGGAAACCCTGCCGGTGTCTAGGTCTTCCTACCCAATGGATTATTGAATTCCCCAAAAATACAGGGTACAGATAGCATCCACAGAGACATGTGAAATTCATATTAACTGTATAAACACTTTTCTCCAAAGTACACAGTCTGCAAGTAAAATTCCTACGGTAGTTAGTTGCTGGAGGCGCATTTGATTCACTCATTGCTCTGCTGGCAGTGTGAAGTAGCTCTGCTCTAGTCATATAATGTTACGGTGAAAGAAGTGAGCCTGCTCTGCAGACTTCTGCCCTAGAACTCAGCCCTGTTGCTTTGTTCACCCTGCACATATCTGTATTCAGTCATGGGACTTCAGAGATGCACCTGCTGCTTCCCCTGCTGTGATACACTGCTGTTTGCTGGAAGGGGCTGAGGGAACTTGCTGAAATTTCCTGGGAATGAACCTTTGGGATGGTACTGCATCTCTGGTTGTATGCAATTGGGTTTTGCCTGCATTCCCTCCAGCAGGGTGTTTGGGTAGCCAGGAGAATAAATTACACTCAAATTTTGTCTGGCTTCTGGCTGCCACCAACTTGACTTTTAACCACTGTCAGACTTTAATAAAAGGGCTCTTTGTTTGGATGGGATCCATTCCTGAGACAGCTGTTCAGTTATGTTGCCTTTGCTGTCAAAACAGGCCTAAGGAGGTAGATTCTCCCTGTTTCCCTTACCCAGGTTTGGTTTAAGTCCTGTCTGTCCTCTTCAGGAGGAAAACGACAAGAGTGTAAAAAAGCATTCATACTAGAAAGCAAAGATGAAGAAGAGTTATCTCAACTTGTAAATGCAAGGGTTTGTGTAGTACACTGTGTGGTGTGGAGGAGAGGGTGAAGGTACACTGGCATTCTGTCTGTGAAGATTCAGTTTCACTGCAGATTTTATTAAGTTGTAAATCTTTTTATTGTGGTAGATGGATTTTGCAGAAAATTTCCACATCCTAGGTGGTATAATGGATTGCTTTACATCACAACCTTCTTTTGAAACCTAAGCCTAGCTTTACTATTTGATTCTGTAGCTATTAAGAGCTTTAGACATTGATTTGTCTGCTCAGGCTGATTACCAGAACTAAGAGATAGCCTAAATTCTCTATGACTCTGTCTGAACAAAAGTAGCCTGACCTAATAACATTTCCTCCTTTGTCTATATGTTAACTCTAGAATTACATTGGTTTTCTGTGCTTAGCCTCAGGATGTAAATATTGCTTCCTTTCCCATGTGTTTTATTGAGCAAAATACAATTTGACAAATATCTTCCTTGTTTAGAAGTTCCAGGAACTGAGGTTCAAATATATTTCCCAAGAGGAAGATTTCTTGTGCCTTCCTTTCTGCTATCTTTCTACCTGTCGCTTCCTAGTCCTGATGTTTAAAAGGAGCTTATGCATTTTAATATTTTTCTAATAGGAGCTAAAAGGAGGAGAGGAACGTGCAGCCGTGGCAAACCTCGGAGCTGCTGAAGTTGTGTGGAAGGCAAACTGAAATGTAAAGCCCAGTCTCAGCACCAAAGGCCCCAGGGAAGCTGCAGAGCCATGTGGGGAGAGTTACGGTGTTTGCTTCTGATGTGCCCGTCCAGGGCAGGTGGAGGTCTCTAGGAAGCAGAGGGAAGTATCCATCTGTCTAATGTTCCCATGAGGTGGAGCAGGGCTATTTCTGTTTTACAGATGACAAATGGATCTCTTCAAAGGCTAACTCCAGTCACTGAACACCAAAAAACTGGGTTGCTTTGTCTGAAGAAGCTTCTCTGTTTCCACAAGCAGTAGGAAAAACAAAGATTTGCTTAACTATAGGCAACCTTTTGTTAATCTCCCCCACTTTCACACCCCCCCAAAGAGAGAATTTTTCTACGTCATGCAGAAATGATTAAATAGTACCTTGGAGCAAGGAATGTCTGCCACTCCTTATAATTGTCAGGCTGTCATGCTGGCCACTCGACCATCTTTCCTGCCTATTGCTCAGCTTCGTGTAACCATTAAATAAAGTTTTCATGTGGATATTTAAGTAGAGTGCCTATGGTACTTCAACAGAAGCTGGCAGTAAAGTCTCTTTTGAATCACTCTGTTACCACAGACTCCAGACTTCTTTAGATAATGGTTGATAAAGTTCAAAATATTAATTTCCACCAATAAACAGGAACTGGAAGCCTAGGGAGTTAATAGGGCTTTTTCATCTCAGCCTAACTCTCTGATCTAATTTCAGATAGCAGGAAATATGCCAACTTTAGCCGCTAATTAGAGTTACTCTTTGGAGATTATTTGTAGCAGACCTCCAAGCTTCTTATAACAAAAATGCTCTGACAGTCCTGCCAGCATAAATATGTTAGCTGTTTGTAGTATAGAGGCCATTTGAATTATGCAATGAATTTGTTACACAGAGTTTTAAAATATATCAGACTTCACAAAAAGTAATTTTATCTGGAAACCATGGTTCTGTAATTCCTCAGGAAGAGTTAAGTGTGACAACATTGCCAATTTTGTCTCTTTTCTTGCAGGTGCAAAAGTTTTTAAATAATAAACAGTGAGGTGGTATTAATGATTGAATTTTATTTTTCATATTTTCTTTAATCCTGTTCTGGAGGAACATAGTCTGCTGCTCTCTGGTCATATTCACTCAGGATTAGGCTTCTACTCCACTCTAGAATGCATCTTGCTCTCAGAGAAAACAAGGCACTCTTTTATCATGACAAAGAAGTGTCTTCTTAGGCAACTGACTCTTGATACCCTCACAGTGAACTTCAGCTTTCTCAGGAAGTTATGCTTCCCTGTGTAGCTATGTTTGCTGTCCAGCAGCAGTAAGAGATACAGAATCTCACCCAGAGCAACGAAGAATATGAATAATTGTGTGGTGGCAGAGGTGTGATTATAAGATTCATTTTATTAATAGCTTTTCCTCTCATATTTTATGCTTTTACCTCACCTTCCATTCAAGGTTGAGCTCTTTTATGTGCAGTTTCTGTAGCACCTAGGTATTAGTGGTCCTAAAGCAGTTTATAAAATTAGCCAATCCTTGCAGAAAAAAAACCCTTTGAGAAATTCCCTGAGCTTTATAGCAGATGTAAAGTGATGAGTCAGTGAGAACAACACCGAGAATAGAATCACATCCCCACTTCTACTGCTGTCCGTTGCTCATTCATGAAGATGGAATAATGTTCCATTACTGATTGCAGCTCCTGCTAAATTAGTAGGATTTCCAAGGAGCTTTCCACAGAGCACTGCTAAGGAACACACAGTACTTCTGAGGCAGTGGGAGAAACAGACAGCCACAGGAGAAAGGGAGCACCCACGTCCTAGACCTTTGTGGTTTCAATGTGAGTTTTTTTCATCTCTGTTTGAAAAAGGTGTCAGAACACCTTGGGTACTGTATTCCTGGGTACCTCCCTCTTCCTTTGCCTTTTCTAAACTGGATTCTCTGGCCAGTCTACAGCTTCCAGGGTGATTTTCACATTGGTAATGATCAGAATTAGAGTGCAGCACACAACTCAGAAAAATGAGGATATGAACTAACAAACTACAATATGCTTGATATATCAGGAAACATTTTAAAATAAAAATATTTTGACTTTTAGGCTCTTGACTGTGGAAATATTTTAGTCAGTTGAAAATCCAATTTTTTAGCAAAGGCAATTTGTGGAAAATGTTTTCCAGCCCAGGCCTGTGCCTCCTTTATATTTCCTCTTTAAAGTAGTGGGTTTTGGTTTGGTTTTTTTGTTCCTATGTGCATCTTGCATTTAAAATTCATGTCTTGTTTCACTTGAAAATCTATGGATGACTGGAGAAGTGGAAAAATGACAGAGAAAGCATGCAAGTGAAATCAAATTAACATGAGAGGTGAAATTGTTTTTATTTTGATTCGCCATTGCCACTCAACTGTATGGCCATTTAAACTTTCATGATATGCTAGCACTGATATGAAATGAGACAGGGATTCTGAGCTGGTAGTGTTTTCTTGCTCTACCTAGTAAATGTAGGGGTAGATTGAGAAGAAGGAGGTTGTGTCATTGTGGAGGAGCAGTTAAAAGTCACGGTTCCTTGCCTTAGTGAAATGAATTTACAAGAGCTAAGAATCCCAAAAGTTGAAATCCCCTGCTAAGCTCATATGCCCCCTTCCTCTGAGCTGTTTCAGTGACCAGGCTGCCTGCCAACACCCTGTGTCAATCAGGCAGCTACAGGTGATCTTTAAGTATTTAAGCACTGCTTCAGTAGTTGTCTTCTCTGTCCTGCCCCACATATTTATGAAGCCTGGTGGTCCATGCAGGAATGTGTCTGAGGAGCTGTGAACCCCTGTGTGATTTGTGAATGGATCCAAGCCTGCAAATGATTATGCAAAACAGAAGGCAGTGGAGTATCTGGTCCTTTGCTCTTTTTTAATTAACCTCTGTAGGAAGAAATACCTTAGAGAGAATGATTTCCATCTTGACCTTTAATGCACGAATGGAGGAACTGCCAATCTAAGGGGAACTGAAGAAGCATAAGGAAGATAAATACTGATATTCCTGAATTATCAAACAGGGAAAAAAACCAAACAAAAACCTAGCAAGTAGAAGATTGTAACTTTATTTTGTTTTAATTCTCATAAAGGACATGATGACCACTCCTTTAGATCACCTTAAGGCAGATATGCAGCAAAACTCAAGAACGGAAAACTTTCATTTTCTTCCTTTGCAGATGTACATGTCAGCACAGAGGGAAATGTGGCCAGGTGGAAGGAAGGGACCTCAGCCTGCAGAGCTCAGAGGTGCAATGCCACCTGCCAAAGCTTGTCCCTGCATGATGATTGCCCTGCAGCATGGGCGGGAGAAAGGGGGAGAATGCATGGGGTGAATTATATCCCAGTGCAGAAGGTGCCTAGGTACAACATAAGATGCCATGGTGTTCCCAAAGCAAACACAGTTAGGAAATTTAAATAAACTGTTTCTTGGTGGCTACAGAGAAGACATCAGTGCAAACAATTTCTTTGGAAAAAAGGGTATGTGAGTGGCTTAGCCAGCAGCAATATTTTGGTTTTGTCTACTGTAGGGAATTACTTTTTTTGCCAAACTTGCCCAGCCAGCTTAATTTAGAGCAGATTTAAGTTACACGAGGGGTAGTGTACTAAGTGAGTGCCAGGGCTGTGGAGGTGAAATTCAGCAACAAAGTGTATCGGCTATTGCTTATAATCTGGATCCCAGGTTAATTCATTAGAAATCTAGTGTAAGGAGCCATAATTTTCACATTGTGAAACGAAAGAAGGAGAAATTACAATCAGTGAGCAAGGCAGTGTAAAATAATAGATAGCATGTACGTGAGTGACAGTTTTATCTTACTGATTTCAGCTGTTATCTTTGATGTCCTTCCCTTTTTGTGTGCAAACTTG
This sequence comes from Mystacornis crossleyi, assembly GCA_013400655.1. Lineage (NCBI taxonomy): Eukaryota > Metazoa > Chordata > Aves > Passeriformes > Timaliidae > Mystacornis > Mystacornis crossleyi. The sequence continues at coordinate 26,736 of VYZQ01007707.1, read as the reverse complement.
TGTGCCTACGTATTTTTTTACTGTTGTATTCCACAGAGCGTTAATCAGTACACATGATCTGTCTGACCTATTAAATTGCCTCCCTGAACTGCTATAAGCATAGGCATAGTGATGGGTAGATGTTCTGGGATCACTAAAAGGTGTTACGGAATATTAGAATTAATGCATTTTAGTATATATATGTTAGTATATATATGGATTTTTTTCCAAGTATCTGGACAGCCTGATATTTCAAAATTCAGCTTTTGTGCTACAGAATATTTATCACATCTTAGTTTTCAGAAAGTTCTGAGCTCACTGAATGGGAGTTGAAAAGAGAATTTATAAAAGGAGATGGGAGGAGCTCAGCTTTCCAGTCTTTAATTTTCAGAGGCCAAGCTGTGGGCAGGAAATGCCCAATTGTAGGTCAAACCCTGCTGCTTCCAAAAACGTCCCCTGGGAGCAGCAAAACCCCCAGATCAGATCGAAAACTACTGCCAGTTTGAAAGCCAGCTGGAGATAAGAAGTGTACAGAAATGCAGGGGTACAAGTGCTCCACAGTAAGGGGCCACCTTTCACTCTGTGCTCCTATGTAAAAAGTAATTGCATGAAACAGTGACTGTAAAACATAGGTGTGGATTTGAGCACTAACACCCAATTAGAGATGGGGAAAAGCAGCTCTCAGGGTTACATGCCTGCTGGCATTTTATCTAAATGTCGCTTTCAGTGCCTCAGTTCTGTGTCCTTCTGTACAAAATCCCTGAAAATTCAACTCTTCTTTCTTGTCTTGCTTG
>VYZQ01007707.1:4846-24927 GCA_013400655.1 Mystacornis crossleyi | reverse complement strand
GTCCCAGGGGTGGGCAGAGCATCAGAAGCCAATAAACTGAGGGCTGGGGGTAGAGGCAAGGTTGAGTGACATAATGGGGGTCAATGGGAGGGGGGACGGGAGGGGGGAGAGGAGCAGGGGCCAGTGGGGTCTCGGTACAGGGAGAACTTTCTGGCACAGTGGTGTGGGGAGAGACCACTCCATAGTAACGTGGGGGGTGTAATGTGGACTTAGCCACCACAACAAATGTTACTTCTGAAAGCCTGTGAGAAGTGGTTCCCTGGCTTTCTGATACAGACAATATATTTATCTGTACCAGAGGTGAAGCAAAGGGGTGTGGATGCTGAAACCCAAATAGTATAGTCTGAGCTCTGCATCTGATTCAGCACATGACCTTCTGAAGTCAGTTTGACACAGCTTCTCAAAGCCATGGAGCTGCCTTCAAATTCTGCCTATTCCAGTAATGCGTTTGCTTAAGACTCTCACACCTGTTCCCAGAGTTAAACCAGCTCTGCCTGCAACATTCTTGTGTAACTGTGTAGCTGTATTTCTATCAGAGCTTTTCTTGACGTAGGAAAGTGGGTTGCAAATGAAGGGCAAACAAAACAGAAGACACAGCACTCAGCTTTTTACACTACAAGAATTTCAAATGTTAAGCCAGCTGAAGTCTGCAGATACAGCAACCTTACTTCCAAGAAGTTTGAAATATCTAAGTCCATTGACTTAGATATTAGGCAGATAGCAAGCCTGTCATTGCTTTCACTGGCTTCAATATTCAGTATTCTTCACCACTACTAAGCAGAAATTACTCCTGTACAGCAGATGGTTGCAGTTTTATGAAATGTCATGTTTTTCTGTTTCAGAAGAAACAGAAGAACTCTGTATAGGAATCCATCTCTAGTACAGCAGTGTACTGTGGCTGCAGTCTTACTCTTTCAAAGTTTACAGAATTAAGGACCTCAGAGTTTGGTTTTCCAGCTCCTGTATATGTTAGTGCACACACACATAAACACAAATATGCACATGCTTACTGTTTTACTGACTGCTCAACAAGGCACAGTGGATTTTGAGGCATGGAACTTGTTTTAGTCATCTGAAAATTAGACACATAGTCTAAGGTGTATATAAATAGTCAGGGCTTCTGTACTCAGTCAGGAGAGATGATCACCTCCAGGAGATTATTCATCACTTGAAGTTTAACTTCAGGGGAGGATTATTTAAGACTAGATTTGTGTCTTTCTGCTCATTAAAACTGGATGGAGTAAATCCCGTCCCAAGTGGCTAAGGAAACTGCCCAATGAAGCTATCAAAATACTTTTAATTCTTATCACTATTCCTTAAAATATGATGATAAGCAGCATTTCAGAGTATATAAAGTATAAGCAGGGACAGGTGACCTTGGGAACAATACAGAGCCAGTCTCCAAATATGCAGGGACTGGGTAAGGAATGCTGAAGTCCACCTGGAACTGAATCTGATGAAGGACAGGAAGGGCAACAAGAAAGACTTCTACCAGTAGATAGCAGCAAAATAAAAAGTAGAGAAACATGATGCCAGTGCTGAATGGGAAAGGGCTTTTTGACAAAGGACTTGAAAATATTGAGGTATTTAATGTTTTGTCTCGCCTTCAGGAATCCCTAGTTGTAGAAACCACAGAGGAAGTCTGGAGCAAGGAAGACTACTCTTGCTGAAGGAGGATCAGGTTAGGGAACCTGGACATACATAAGTACATAGGAGTTGAGAAAATGCACCCATGTGTGTGCTGAGGGTATGGTCCAATGTCCAGTGTGAGTACACACTCGTTCTTGGAAAAGTCTTTGAAAAGTTGTGGCAGTTTGGTGAGATTCCTGAGGGTTGAAGAATGCAGGTGTGTCTTCCTGTGAAGAATCCCTTGTGTCTTCATGAATTACATGAACGAGGATCCAGGGATCTACAGGGAAGTCAGCCTCATCTCTGTCCCTGAAAGATGATAATAAGGTAGCAAATAATTCTGGAAAACATTTCCAAACATAAAAAGAAAAAAGAGGTGATTGGAGTTGTCAGATGTACAAAGGGGAGAGTGATGTCTGGCCATCCTTCCTAAAACTAGTTGAATTATGAGGCTCAAAAGGTTGTGATCAGTGGCATGAAGTACAGCCAGAGACCAGTCACTAGTGCTCTGCCCTGGGGACCAGTGCTTCTGATGTCTTCATTAACCACCTGGATAACGAGGCAGACTGGAAGCTCAGCAAGTCTGTTGATGGTACAAAACTGGGAGGAGGGGCTGGTGCATGAGATAGTTGTCTCCCATTCAGATGGACCCTGACAAGCTGGGGAAATGGGCAGAGAAGAACTTCATGAAATTCAACCACAGGGTATGCAGTTCTGCACCTTGGGAGTAACAACCCCTCGTGTCAGTGCAATAACCACGTGTGTATGTGCTGGACATGTACTTAAGAAGCTCTGCAGGAAAAGATGTGGAGGGCAAGGTGAGCACCAAGGTGAATATGAGCCAGCAGTGTTCCCTCGGGGCAGTGGGATCTGCATTAGGAAGAGCGTCATAGATTGAAGGAGGTGATGCTTTCCCCCTACCCAGCCTTGGCGAGACCCCATCTGCAGTGCTACGGCTGTTTCTGGGTTGTCCAGCACGAGGAAGATGTGGAGATACTGGAGGTGGGTTCACTGAAGGTCCTCTGAGATGATTTAGGGACTGCAGTGCCTTTTGTGTAAGGAGAACCTGTAAAAATTGAGATTATTTAACCTTGTGTGTATTTTATCAATGTGCATAAATGCCTGTTGGGAGGGAAAAAAAGAAAACAGAGCCAGACTCTTCTCAGTGGTGCTCAGTGAAAGGACAAAAAACAATGATCACAAACTAAAATACGAGAAATTTCATTTATACATTAGAAAAAACTATTTTCTATTGGTATTGTGCACTGGAACAAATTCTCCAGACAGTTTGTGGAGTCTCCATTCTTGGAGATACTCAAAACACAACTGGAAATGGTCCTGGATGACATGTTCCAGCTTATCCTTCTTTCAGGGGGAGAGTTAGACTAGACAATCTCCTTAGGTGCCTGCCAGCTTCAGCTGTTCTGTGATTCTGTGATTGTAGAGAGGTTCAGGAGTTTTCAGAATTGCAGCCAAACCTTTCTTTGTCTTTCTTATCGTTAAGAAAACAGTAAGAACTCTCTTTTCTGCAGACAGCCTGCTTCTGAAAGTAAGAGAATGTGAAATCCACAGAAATATTGTAGAAATGCAAAATGTGTAATTGTTGCCTTTTTATTATTTACATGTAATTAATTTGTTTTTGTTTAATTACACAGGAATAAATAGCTCCTGAATGTATAGTTAATGCACAAAGAAAACACACCAAAACTGTTATGGGACAGCAGCTTCACAAAGGAACATCTGTTAAAGGAAATGACCTGCACAAAGTCATTGCAAGTCCATTATTCACTAACTGGCTACCTATTGAGAACTAAATGACACAAATGAGTTACACTCACTGGCTTTTCATCTCCAGCAAAGTGGGCTCAAATCCCTAATAAGGCACCGGGTGAAAAGGAGTCTCTTAGGTCTCTGTTCCAAATCCCCTGTTATGCACCATATAAATTAACACATTAGCAGGCTTGCCTCAAGGGAAAAGCAGGACTAGGACAGCAGGTGTGTCACGCAGCATAATTGAGATGCAGCAGCAGAGCAGGCTGGTGGTTTTGTACAGTGCCAGGCTGTTTCACACCACCTCTATTGATCGGTAACTGTCACGAGCACTAGTCTGGCTCCTAATTCTGAAAGTCCCATCTTCTGTTCCATCAAGGAAGCACTTCAAGGGGGAAAAAACCACTGAAATTTATGGTTGAATGGGCTAATACTCAGGTATGAAAATATTTGTGAATAGTAATTTGGAATACACAATGGCTCAGAAAACAATTGAAGGAGAGTCTATTTTTCTTTCATCAAAGGCTGCTTGGGCTGTTGTGAAGACTATGCTGTGAGTGAGAGGAGAAAGAGGACCTGCCAGGGATCAGCATGCTACTGTGCAGAGAGGGTGGTTTTTACTCTGCTGGTGTAGATGTGTCGGTGGGGTGAAAGAGTGCAGTGAGTCTGAGAGTTTTGGTTGGGAAAGAATGATGTGGAGGTTCCCCCCTGGGGGGATGGGCCTTGGGAGTGAAAGCATGGGTTGGGTTGCACGAGGTTTCCAGGCTCCCTGATGCTATTGTACCTCAATCCTGTTCCTCATTGGCCATTTCAAATGAATTCCACAGGAGAATCCTGTACTTAGGTGGGTGTTCAGATGATTCTGGGGAGCCTTTGAAGCAGTCTGTGCTGGAGCCCCCTGCCATGGGATGGCTGGGACAATAAAGAACATCTATGAACATCTATCAAAAATATTGTTCTTGATTCTTCCCATGGGCCCTGGCTGTCTCCTGGGAGGGTTGCAGAGACCCCACCGCAACAGACTTCTGTGAGCAGTATTAACAGGGAAAGGAAGTGTAATCTTAGAAGCACAGAATGAAAAGAGTCTTATTGAAACTTTCAAAACTCTGAGAATCATTCCCCTGCTACACAGATCAACCCCTTATGATACTGAGTATTCCTGTATTGTGGGCCATTTGTCTTTCCTACAAAACAGCAGTGAGGAACAGTCAGAGGAATTCCTGTGAGCCATCGGGCCTGGCAGCTTGCATTTCCCAACTAGCCATGCTAATGCAAAATGTCATCAGCTCCAGGGGAGACAGCACAAAATACCTGTTTGATTCAAAGTTCAAGGCTTGCATACCACATATATTTACCTGGTAGAGCACCAGAGCAATGTGGTTACTGTCATAAAGCACAGGGACAGGGTTTCCTGGTAGTTGTATGGATTCAGAGTCACATTTCTAAGGCTCAGCTGAATTATTCCTGTTGACAATGCAAGGTTGATGTGTTGAAGTGAAGCACTGATAAGTGCAGAAGAAATATTTTGTTTGTTCTTATCAGGAGTTATTTACAAACCTGCCAAACTGGAATACAGTCATTTCCCCCCCACCACCTTTTGCTTAGCAATTAGAAAATTCTTATTAGTGCATAATTATTTTTCCTTGTTGATGATTAACAAACTGTCTCCCAAAGCTCTGGATTAAAATGATGTGTTCACTGTTTTAGTCTTGGGGAAGCAAATTATTCTCTCCTGACATTCTGTTGACTTTACTTGTATGACATAAAGAATTATATTGGCAGAAGGATGCAGGTGAAGTCCAAAAGCAGAGATCTCAATTAGCTGTTGTAGAATAAATCCCAGCTGCCCTTCAACCTTTCAAACATGATCCATTGGATTCCATACATTCTATCTAGCTTTGGATCTGAAAAAGTAAAAGGAAAGCAGGTATTGAAAAAGCATGGAAGACTGGAAGTACTGGGGAATATTCATGAATATGGTCCTAGATTTAACTCTGCAATTGCCTTGAGTTCATGACAACAAGAATTCTCTTCTGTAGAAAAATGTGTTTCTCTTTCTCTCCTGAGACAGAACCAAAGGGAGACCTTCTGAATTTATTCACATGAAGAGTAATGACAAGACAGAAGAAATACGTGAAATTTGAAGATGAGGAAATATGGATCAGTACAGAAAAAAACTGGCTAACAGTTAGGTGCATGTTGGAAACAGCAGCACAAATCTTTAACTGATTTCAATCTTCAGTTTCCACTGAAAGTCCAGACAAAAGTTTTGAAGACACCATTGTTGAAAATCACTTCTGCCTATTTCTGAGAGAGTCTCTGTTTCAGCAAATTAATATTATCTGACTAATAATAAGTAAATGCATAAATTATTACTACTAGACTCACATAATATTGAGAATTTCAAGATCTCAGTCTCTGAATAACTTTAGGCATTATGATTGAAAATGCCATTGTTGGGGTCACGTTTCTTTGGTGTGTGGGGATATTTTTCCATCTGCAGAGAGAGCTCCACAGAAGCTTTCCACAAGGTTGTGGAATACTCTGACTTTTTATGTAGTTCTTAGAGGCTGAAACTGGAAATGGCTTCTGTAAAACTGCTTGTGTGTGCGTAGCGCTAATGTCTAAGTCTATTGCTGCCTTCAGTAGAAATTTCAGATAAGGAATTTTGCTATCTAAACCAGGTCTATTTACTTGCCTTGCACCAAGTTTTACAAGGTGACTTTTTCTTGCTAAAGCAGCAGCAAAAAATAATTTCCTGTGCAATGAGCCAACAGCTTCATTGAGTCACAGCCCTCTCTTAATGTCTTGATTTGGAGAAAGTAGAGAAACTGAAGATGGAAACTCAGCTTTTCACTCCTGAATTTAAGACTGGTTTTGTTTATCAAGGACCATGGGTTTAATATTTTTTAATAGCAAGAACTGGTTCTGATAGTATGGTTGCTATGAAAAGATTAGGATTTAATTTGACACAAATTGTGTATATCCTATAGAATCAAGCTGATGTTATAGAGCAGTAATTATTCTCCAGCATGTTTTACATGCAATTCTTACCTTGCACGTGATCACCGCACCAGTTATACGCCATCAGTCCCATGGCAGTCTTTTGAAGGAGGCATATGGCTTGGTGGTCTGCTAACACTGAAGGAAATCACATCATCAGAGGGAGACCTTGAGATCCATATAATTCCATTTTAGCCCCTTAGCAGAACCTTAAATAGGGTCTGAGAGGGTCTTAATACTAAGATAGTTTATTAACTCTGACACTTCCTTTGAGCAGAGAAGCATTTCAACCTTATGCAGTTGTTGTTATCAAAGACAATTCTTCCAAAACAATTGCTTCACTGAGTTATCCAAGATATTAGTGTTATCTGTAGCATGGTAATAGGAACTGCTGCAATGTCTTAGAGACCACAAACATAATTCTTTGACCTAAAGAACTATGAGATTGCTCTTTTCATATATCATTAGGTGGTGTAGGTGCAGAAATCCTATTGACAGTCCTAACATCAAAGAAAATCATTTAGTGTGTCCTTCTGCCTTAAGGCAGGATAAGCAATACATAAATTATTTCTGACAGATACTGTCTAATCTGTTTTTGGAGAACCCTAATGAGGGAGACCCCAACATCTCCCTAGGCAATCTATTGTTGTAATTTGCTATGCTTACACTGAGTTTTCAGTGGGGGTAAGAGAGTATTTAAAAATAAAGGAGCATTGAGGAAGCAAAAGAGAGAGTAAGGATGACAATCATAAGCCCCTCCAAGTGAAGATTGTAAAATCAAAAATTTTTAATGTGGGTCATTATATAAAGGATATTTGAGGACAGTGAGATGATGAAGTATCTAGGGATAAAATGTGGTTCCTGTGAAAACCAGAAAAGGCATCTTTCTTATTTTTCCATCCCACAAACTGGCATTTTACATTACTGGGAAAGCCTACGAATGCAGAAGAAAATGTATTCTTTGATCATGGTCCTAAAGCTAAACCAGTCTAACAGAGAACTGGAATTGTAGATGCATTAGGAAGACTTAGAATGCCACTCATGGCTAGATTAAAGTGGAAGCTCTTGAACAATTTTCTCCTTCACATCAGAGCAAAAAACTTATCTCCCTGAAAAATCAAAACGAGGAAAAAATATCCATCTTGACTGCTTTGTAATCTAGTTCTGTGTTATAGGCCAAGTTGTGAGGAGGGTGCTTACAGCAATGAGGTACTAATGTATTCATTGGAAGCCAAAGTGTTCTCTGAAAAATACTGAAGTACAAAAGCAATTACCATTAATCATTTTACACAATGAAAGTAGAGTTATCGTGAGGTAATAATGCCTTCTGAAATAGCACATTACCACCTAGGATAAAAGAGCAGCTTCTACAGTGCTATTGCTGGTCTCTTGTGAATGCTTATGACGTCTTTTTTTTTTTTTTTTTTTGTATGTTTTGCTGTCCGGGTGGGTTTTGACCTTAGTAAAGAGCATGGTTTTCCAACAGAGAAAGCTCATTTTCCATAATAATGAAGAGCATAGTTGTTGCAACCTCTGGGCATACAAACTGGAAATATTAGCTTAAAGCCCTCAAATAAGGTTTTGCAAAGGGAGATAATGGCTTCTGTCCAAGTGAAATTCAGCTACTGTGCAGAAAAGCAGTGCCAGCTGTCTGTATCTCTGTACTGCCAATTTCTTAAGCAGACCACAGGCCAAGGGCTGACCTTCTGCACCAAGCATGTGACCTAAGTGCAACTCACAGTCACTTCCAGCACAAATGAAGGAAGATGGGGTCAACCTGAGGCTTCAGAATTCAAGAAAAGCTCAGCCAGAGAAGGAGAATCCTTCATCTGATGATGAGGCAAGGAGGGTCAAGGGAAAATGATCTGGCACCTAAGCAGCAGTACCTCAGGCACCTACAATAATGCCGTGGGCGAGGAGCAGCACTGTCTTGTAGGGCAAGTTCAGTGTCACTGATGAGATGAGCTGCTTAGTAATTTGCCCTGACAGCAACAGCCTGTCCTGTAGCTGCCCTGCATATTTTGTCAAAATTACAGGGGTATGTTCTGATGTGCTACCCGAGTAGAAATGAGCTGACACAGAGAAGGCACAGGAGATAACAAACAACAAGCTGTTAGCTAGAAATTATGCCTTAATTTTTTTTAATCCCTAGGTCTCAGAGAAAAACCAAACCTTTTGTGCACTGTTAGCAGTGTTACTTAAATCCCTTCCAGAAGACGGTGTGCTCCTTCACTGACTTCAGTGTAGCACTTAAGGGAAAGCTCATACTACCCCTTCAAGAATTCTTCCTCTAGCGGTGCCTCCAGGCAGACTTTTTACCTGTTTTCTAGGTAATTTGTGGGTCTGTTGATTTAAAGCCTGTTATATCAAGGCAGGGTGGTCTATATGATTGTAGTCAGGAGCAGCTGTAGATGAGTGACTGTCTGACATGCTGCTCGCTATGGTGGAGCAGTATTATTATTGGGAGTTATTGGGAAATAACTACAGCTTTTAGCTTTCTGTTTAGAACTCTGCTCCTCCAGATTCTTTTAGAACTTGAACTATGGAGAGTTTCTTTTGCAAATAGAATTGTGCATTTCAGTGCTGTGGAGCTGGGGAGAGAAAAAATATGAAGAAAATCATCTTTCTTTCAGGAGGTTCATTATATACATAAGTTTCTTTCATTTCTACCTATCTCAGTAACTGCATCCTTATATTTATACAAACACTTTTTATTTCAAAGAACCATTTCAGATTTCAATTAACCCTGAAATTCAAGTTTACCACAATGAGAACAGCAACTGTGTTTACTGTCTCACTAAGATATTGCCTAACAGCTTAGGATAGTATAAAATTTTCAGATGTTGAGTTTTACTCTGTGTAAACCATGTTTCAAGAAATTCTAAAATTTCTATACATTCCTGCTGTCTAGAGGTAGATTTGATGATATTTCTTTACTATGGGCTCCTTAGAACTAAGCATTAGCTTTCTGCTGATATATTAGCCTATCCCTGAAAAACAGTTATGTTAATTTTTTTTTTGAATCAATGAGCTACTTTAAGTCACAAAAAAATTCCATGTGAATGATCAGACCTTTTATGTTCTTGTCTGCGACCTCTGTTTTACACGTCTGGCCCTTCTGAAAGGGCTTCTAGAATAAATATTTTATTGCACGAAATGGAGAACTTCATGTGTGATAAGTGTAAAACACTACAGAGATTCTTTTTAGATACTATAGCTTTAAGTAAATGGAGACTTCAGAAAAAGTAGGCATATCTGTTAGAATCTTTTCAGCACAGTCTCCTGTATGTAATAGAATAGATCCAAGAAGTTTGTTTCATCTTTGATTTAGTGATAAGAATATTTGCCCTTACTTGCTCAGCCTTTGACAAGGTTCATATGAAAAGCAGATTATTGGTAGAGCCCAAAAGGAATGTTGTGCTTATCTGTAACTGGCTTTGTTTTGGTTTTGCACTGACTTTTGGAAAACATTATTTTATTGGCTTTCTCTAAATTTCATTAAATTACACTTATTCAGACTTAGAAGGTTTAATTTTATACTTACTTTGTTGTACGCTTAGCTATAGCGTTTGGGTTTGTCAGACACACTTAACTTCCTTTCATTAATTTCAGTATTGTTCCATGGGTGGGTATTTGTGTGTGCCTAACCGGAGAAAACAGCAAAACACAAAACTGCTGACAGAAAAAGAAAGAATGAATACTTTGTTCATAATAAGAAAGCAGATTATTTGTCCCCAAAAAGGTTTTAAGTGAATTCAGCCTAATAGTCCTCCAAAGTTGCAACAGTCCTTGAAAATCTTCCACTTCAAATATTTAATACTAAGTAATAATTTAGACACGACGATTCAAGAGTACAAATTAACTTTGCATGAGTTCTCTTTAAGGATTAACAACAGATTTTAAAGCTTCCACAGTTGCTGAAACTTTCAGGTGCAGCCAACACATTCCTGACCCATTTAAAGAGAAACTTGAGATGCTTCTTATTGGAGGAAATAGCTAAATATGTGTGAGTCGCAACGAGTTCTGCTATGTTTAGATTTGATTTCTTCTCTCCCTCTCTTTCTTTCTCTTTTTATAAAAAAAATTAACAGAATTATCATCTCTGGGAAGGAGGTCGTTAGGGAAAGGTCTTCAGTGGTCTCCTGTGGCCTGAAACTATCTGTTATTTAAGTTTTGTATATTTCTCTAGAGTATTAATTTTTATTCATCCATTTAATTTATTTGCATTTAGGTTTTTGGTGGTTGTGTTAAGCATTGTGTAAACACAGAACAAGAATTAATTCCTTCCCTCTGGTACTGTATACATGTGAATTATTGAATATGAAAATTCCTGTTCTTTCTGAGCACCCAGAGTAAAGATCAGGATATTTATAGATCACATCTAAGCTGCTCTTTTTTGCACGTTTTGATTAGTAAATTAAGGAGAATGAACCCAGCTCCAATTCGTGCCCCAGCTGTGAGGCAGGCATCTTTTCCCACTTAGAGGCAGGGATATCAGACCCATGCAGACCACTGACTTACCCAGGGTTTCTTAGGGTGCTTCCTACCACAGTGGCAGCCAGCACTGTAACCTCTGGAGCAGCCAACACCCCTCTCGCTGAATGAGTGAAGATTCCCATGTAAAAAATGATGGGTTTCCAGTCCTTCCTGCTTTGAATGGACACATTCTCTGACAGCATCTAGAAGAGATGAAGCACCTCGAAGGAGGTGATCAAAGTGACACAATCTCTGATATTTAGACCCAAAACCTATGACTGGACACCATATCCTTTTAGGGTTCCAATTTAGCACTGCACTTCATGCTGATGCCCTTCATGCTGATGCCCTTCATGGTTTAGAGCTACAAATTGCACATCTTAACCACTACTAATTTGGAGGTAGCATAGAGAAGCTGGTGTCTGGACTGAAGGGATGTCCCAAGGTCTCACAGTAAATGGATGCCTGAAGCATTCAAGTCGAGCAAATTCAGTAGATAAAGCTGTGGATAAGGGGAAATGGGCTAACAGCCAATGCATTCTGGTAAGGCAGTGGAGCTGAAAGAGAAACAAGGCTGAAAAGGTCGATTAGCTTTCTCTGTGGTGGGGGAGGAGGAGGAGGAGGTAGCAGTAGGATCTGTGCTTTGCTTTGAGTCCATGTGGGTCTCTGGAGAGAAATGGGAGCAAAGGAGCTGTTCTGTGGATGAGACACAGCTGGCTGGGGTGAGGCCTTTCTAAAGAAAAGAAAGAAACCTGAAAGATTTCTGATTTGTTTCAGCTGCTTTTCAGGGACCTGGGGTATCTGTGCAGAGTAAGAACAAAGAAAGCAGCACTTAGAAGACGCTTTGAAAGTGAAGTCTTGTTTAACCAAGAAGCTTGTTTAGTAGCTCTCACAGTTTCCATTGGTGGTTTCAGGTATAAGTCGGGTTTTGGAGATTTTTGTCTTCACACTGTTTGTCCTTTCAGATCCATGAGTGCTACATGAAAAATGGTTTATTTTATACCAGTACAATTACTGTAGAAAATCTGTTTATTTCCTGGGAATAGTAAGGATGAAGTTATATGGAGTGTGATATTAGTTGCTGTCCAAAGATATGTCCTTCCCTAAATGGTGTTCTAGGCAAATGTGTTGGTCTTTCTTTCAACACTTTCCTGCCTCGTCTTCAGAATGCTGTGTGAGGGTTTGTGGTTCTTTGTCATGCATTTGCTTTATTTTTACATTGGTCAGATCTAGGGAAACTGATGGAGAGATGAGAGGGCAAGTCTTGCTCAAGTAAAAATGTATATGAAATGTGGTATTTATATCACCTTGTGGATTCTTTCCCATATGACATTCTATGGTGTCTACTCTCAGAGTTCCAATTACGGGTAGGTTAGGGTGAATTCCCATAGGTAATAAATTTTGGAATTACTGAGGAGAGCAGAAAGATTGAAGATGCATTAGACTGCAGTTTGGTGTATTTGTTTCGTTAAGACATGGACAGCAACTGAGTTGTCTTCAGCAAAGCCTTTTTCAAGCTTTTCCATTTGCTTGCTTGGCAGAATGTCGTGGTTTAACATAGATTTGGGTTTTAGTTAAGGAAAAATCCACCAGCTATGGAAGTGATATTTTTGCAAGGGCCTGCTCTAACTTCCTCCAGACCCAACAAAACACAATCACCTGACTAGTTTGAATACTGACAACTCTGTTGAGCCACTTAAGAAGATTTCCACACCTCTGTGAACCACATTTAAGTACGAGCAAAGGCCAGGAAAAGCTCTCTTGCTTCTGGCCTTTGGGCAGGTGACTGGGGTGGCAGTGCGGCTCGGCTGGGCTGGGCCCTGGCCGCTCAGCCCAGCAGGGCTGGGCCACGGCCCGTGGCTTGGCTTGCCAAGGTCTTGGCCGCTCCTGCTCCGTGCGGGCCAGCCCACAGCTTGTCTTGGCTGGGCCGCCCCCCCACAGTGTGGCCACCAAAATGTAATTCTACGAGCTCCAGCGGCCACCCGGCTCTGAAACAAGCTCCGAACACCGCCCGGCAGAGATGACATGACCAGCAGCGAGAGACGNTGGGGACCTGCCCGCAGGATGGCATTTGACAGGGAAATTCATGCAAAGCTGTTAGCAGAGAGTTTCCAAGATGAGAGCCAGGCAAGCAAACAGCCAGAGGCTCGGGGCTGTAAGCTGCTCCAGCACATGAGGCGGCCTGGGGGCATTTCAGCATGGCATGAGCAGGCCTGCAGCCACAGGGCTCCTGCTGGGCCTGTGCCCAGCTGGGTGTTTACGTGTGCGGCCTCCCACTATCCCCCAGCACACAAAATGCAGATGCCGCCACACCTTACTGCTGAACCTTCTTCTGGCAGGCAGCCTGCATGTGGAGGACATAAGTCACAGCTGGTGTTAATTCTGATATTTATTTTTTAAAAACATCAAAGCAAAACAATAATTTACCAGTGGAATAATTTCTAAGATAATTCTTCATGGAGACTTTTTTACTGGAGAAAGACTTGGGAATATTCTTACGGATCACGTTGTAGAAGCTGTTCCCTTTATAATGAGAACAGTGAAAATGGTATATAAGACTAAGAGATACAGGTGACTGAGTGGTCAAGGCTGGTGCTGACAGGCAATTGGAATGGGCATATTAAGAAATGTAGGAAAAAGGAGATAAGAGATCTAGACAGTGCAAAATCCTCCATTCTTAATGGAGCAAGATCGGTGGGCATTGTGCTGAAACAAGTCTGTCCGGTCTGCACACCTTGTTTCCCAGTAACTTAAATGAGAAATCATTTGAGAAGGATTCTTGTAAGTTTATCAGGGCATTGTGTACAGTGCTGTTTATGCAGTCAGTTGTAACCTGTTGTAAGGTATCTTATTACTTCCACACAGAACACGAAGGGCAGTCATTTCCAGAAATGAGAGCACTCTGTATAATTATGTGGAATGAGTTATGCATAATATATACACGCTTCAGAAATAAAGATTATCTGCTCTGCAGTCAATATTAACTGACTGAATGCAGGAATCTGCCCAGTGGCAAGCAAACAAGAATTAAAACAGTGATAAACGTGAAGATCTTGTAGTGAAAGACGGGAAAGAACTGTCGAAAAAGAAATTAAGTGAGAAATTTCTTTGCCTTCTGGTGAGACCTTGAGGGTGACAACTTAGAAATAAGACATTGTGTATAAAGGCACTATAATTCAGAAAGAGGGATTGAAATTGGAGAAAATGAGGGGAAAAGAGATCTACTACTCAGAGCTGAGTGGCACACAAAACAGCAACGCAAGGAAGCCTCATTTATTCCACGTGGCAAAACTATCAGGTGAGAGAAATCATAAATGTGTAAAGGTAGGGATAAAAGGAGGGAAAAATAAATCCAAATGTGATCAGCGTGACAGTCCTTAAACACATGTACTGTCTTTCCACCATGCAATCTTTGAAAAGTCATTTTGTCTCAGATTTTGAAGGGAGTGTAGTAGCCAGTCTCTTGCACATTGCCACGAGCCCTGCCTCAAATCCTGCTATGCATCCTGCTGTCCCAGTGTACCTGCCTCACAATGACAGCTGGCCCTTACGGTATGTTCTCCAGAATGGTATCTATATAGATTTATGTAGCAGACATACCACCAGCATCAGATCAGGTGGTCTGACAGATAGGCATTGTATAAAACCCGGGGTAAATCCCCTCCTTCACAATGATCTTTTTCTATTTTGGGGAATCTTTATGCCTACTTTGTGCTCTGGGTGTTATGTAGTTTGTTTTTTAATAATCGTGTTGAAGGGATAAGTACTGCCTTGTTAAGAGAAAGTTTATTCCTGAATTGCTTTAGACATTTATGCTTGTCACTAAGTGCTGAAAGAAAAGAAGCTTTTATTAAATTCTGGCATTGGCCAACCCTGTTGCTTTACTACACCTCAGAAACAGGGTGATGCTAAGAGGGTTGTCCAGAATGACTGAACACATAGTTTTGGTTAGCTTTTGTTTTTTTTTTTAAATGGTGTGGTCAAAGCCAGGCTGGGTCTTCTAGAGACTGACTGGAGTATAAGTTTGGCATCTCTTTGCTCCCTTCACAGGTCAGCAGTCTGTGAAACCTTACGTGAAGGTACCTTGGGTAGGGCTGGTCCTTGTTTAGAGTTCAGGTGTGTTGTATTTGTTCTCAGACCCAATTACTGTCATAAATTAGCCTCTCTACTTCCCTAATATAGAATTGGTCTCTTCTGCTTTGTACTCATTACCATAAGGTAGTTGGTGTTGAACTTCTCTTAGTTACTTGTAAATTGTCCCCTTTTCCCCCTAAATACTCTAGTATTTGGACACTTGGCTACAGCGCTTGTACTGGAAGACTTCTGCCTTCTTCCTTTCTGTGCAAAATAGCAAATAGCAGTCTCTTCAAATGCATGAAAAATTTTAAGCAACCCCAGTACCATTTGCATTTAGGCATTGGAAGACCTATGTAAGTGAATTGTATTTTTTCTGTAAGTGTTTCAGTCACACTGGCAAACAATGTCTCGGATGTTTGAATGAGCAGATTTCAGCAACTGAACCTAGATAATTTAAGGATGTGATTAAGTTTCAGACCCTCAGCATTTTCTTTAGGTATGTTTTCTCTCTCACACTACTACTGAAGAAATCAGTTTACACTGTTGCTTGTAAATCTGTTGGTGTCTCTGTGAAGTAATATCCACACATACTCTGGCTGGAACTACCTCTGGAACGTTGCTGCTCTGAGACATCCTCCCAGCAAAAGTCTTTTACAGTGGAGAGTTCAAGCGAGGGCTTTCAATAAACTTGCCCCTCTTCCATGCTAGCCTAGCCGAGTGCCACTAAAATTTCCCAATCTTTCTAAGGCAATTGTGCTATCCCTAACAATCTTTTCCCTTTCTCCTGAGTCTGTGCTCATCACAGGGCAAAATTTTCCAGGTGTGGCTGCATCAGCACCGCATTTTTCATTCAGTGATATTGTTAGTCATCACTGTTTGCAGTACAGAGCGCAAATGGACTGAATTTTCCAGTTCAAACAGTTTTAGTCATATATTGAGGCTGGCATGTAGAAGAGGGCACACCGTAAAGGACCAGGCTTGGGATTTCATTATCAAACCTAGCTGCTTCTTCCAACCAAACACCCCTGGATAAATAGAATTCTGTGCTTTGCCATTTAGCTCCTGCATATTAATACAGATTCCTCTGGGGTTTGAGAAACTGAAATTCAGTGAATGTAGTTACACAGCTTTCTCCGTGCTTATAATGAGAGGGACCTGGTGAGATCACAGGAAAGCAAGCCACACATACAGGGCATTTTCTGCAGTTTATATTAAAATTTTAAATAGCTGCAGAAAAATAGGATGCTTGGGAGATTAAAAGTGTGCATTATTTCCTTTATGGCATTGCTTCTTCTGAACTGGCAGTAGCATTGCACTATTTTAATCTCTGCAGGGCATCGAGCAGAGGTTGGGAAAGTGGATGTCTACTCCCTAAGGCAGTTTGTTTTAACAATGCTGTTGAAACGCAGCTCAGAATTATCTTTAATATGAATGAGAAGCTGGAACCACTTGAAAAGTCAGACAGAGGATTTTCCACAACCTGCCATTTTCCATGATTTCCTTGTGCATTCACCGTGTTTCCTGATTTTTACCTGACCATGCAAGGAGTGGCTGCCTCAATGTAAGGACTCGTTTTGCAAGGACTTGTTTTGTTCTCTCTATTGTAAAAGTTTCAGTTCAAAATCCACAGCACTGTTTTTATCTCAGCATTGACTCTCTTTTAGGTTGCACAGGACAGTAGCATCTGAACAGGGCTGAGTAGCGAGTTCATAATCCAAAACTGTATAAGCAGACCAGTAGACGACTAGAAGTGATTAGAGACACAAGCTAGTTCACATTCAGTGTAGACCTTGTCCCTGTCTCACAGTATGAAAGGCTGCCTGATTTCTGTGAGACAGGACACTTCTTTCTGCCCAAGAAGCTGGCAGGAGCTTAGTCAGGAAAGAATAGTATCTTTCATTTGTTTTAAAGGAAAACAACTCTGGTGATTGTTTTTCTGGTGCCTAGTTTTCAAAAAAATAACTGAGGACCTTTATTAATTTCTTACTGGGACATCAGCAATGTTCTTTAACATACTGCTGAAAAAATGTCTGGTTTGGTTTTGTCTTGTCTTCTACTGAATTTATGTACTACTTGTAAAAAGCAAAATACAGGAGAGGGAAACATGTGAGCAGGTACTCTTGAAAATATACTAAATTTCATACTGTTTGCTGTTAGAAAGTGCTAGCAATCTCCAGCCCTCATGGTAGCAGAGGAAAAGCTAGAAACACAATAAAATGCATCCTTACCATTTTGTAAAATACCTGTCTTGGATATGCTGAATGCTATGAAAATAACATCATAACAATCAGTTCCTCAGTAGTGCTCATCCACATAAGCCAAAATTAATTTTGCATTGCAACAGGAAAGCTGCCAGAGTAAGACTTCAGGCAGCAAGTCAGTGCATACACAGGGAGGTTGGTTGTCCCTGTACTGGATGTCTTGTTCAGTGTCCAGTATGGGTTCTTCTGCTGAAATAATAACTTTCAGGACTGGCATAGGTGTGTTTGGTGCTGTGTGACAGCAGAGAGGTGTGTTAGGCAACCTGCTATCCGTCTAGCCTGCTTATAATCCTCCTTAATGCTTGCCAGGCCCATGAAGGGCTGGAGCACTTTTTCTGGCCACCTGAGTAGAGCAAGACCAAGCTTGCAAGAAAACAGTAGGAACTCATGTGTGAGGAGCCAGTTGATGGCACAGGGAAATTCAGTTGTGCAGAATGGCACGATGTTTCTCCTGGTGTGGCCCAGCGTGGTCTATCTTGCCTGACCTCTAGATTTTGCCTTGTTTTTGATACCAGGAGATAGAATTCATGATTTCCCCTCTACAAAGTGGCTCTGCTATATCTGGCGTAGTGTCTTTCAGTTTTCACTCTCATGGCTGTGTGAGTTGGGTAAGTTACAGTCTGAAGTTTAATTTAAGGTGTAGAAAGACCCTTCCTGAGGATCGAAGTAATTGTGTTTAAATGTTGGTATATGTGATGTGATACCTATAGTTTCTGGTAATAAAATTTATTTTTATCCAGATTTATATGTTTAAGAAGCCTAATTTACAAAATGATAAAAACGTTCAATAATCTTCAGTCAATAGAGGCACAGTTGTTTGCTGTGTTCAGTATTTTGGTTGTTCTGCTTATCATGTTTGAGCAGGTCTGAGGTCTAACTCTACCATCCATTAAAACTACACAGACTTGTAGCTTTGAAGATGGCTACAACATCCTTTGCCTCCTGTCCTAAAGCACTGGATTAACGCATATAGAGAGAACATGAACATCAGCCAGATTTTCTTAGAAATGTGGAAGATATTAGAGGCTTTTACTTGGCACATCACATATGCTTTAAAAATTAGTTTTTTGTGAAAATAATCCTGATGAGCATGTTTGTCATGTCTCTTCAAATCATATAAAAGCTTTTATACCCTGTGGGCTTTCAAGCCTTTCTTTTTTAAATACTCTGTAGCCTGTACTGAAGTAATCTTCAACATGAGGATTTTGAGTGTAGAGAAAATAATTGCTTCTTACGTGATCCTGACTTGTAACTGAATATAAAGTTATGTTGGCACTACTCTTTTTGGAGTTGTTGTTGTTTTTTGGGGGGTTTTTTTGTTTGTTTGTTTGTTTGTTTTTTTTCCTCCTTAGACTTCTTTATCCTTCTTTCCATCTTATTGTTCAGTTATCTGCATTCACCTTACAGTGCACAACAGAGATACTGGTCTTATTTTAGATTTTGTATCACTACTGATAATTAGGAATTCTAACCTCTTTTTGTTGTGTATAGACAGAACATCTGAGCTTCATTTTTAATTGGAAAGAGATAAATAAAGAGATGGAGCATGGTTGGTTAATGATGAGTCTTGTGAAGCCTTGCTTTTCTCTATCTCCTCCTTAGACTGTTCAAAGCAGAAATTGCTTTGAATAAGAGTTGTGGTGGTTATATTAGTAGGTTACACTTTACATTATTTTGCATGTGAGCCATACGTGCAGTCCCTGAGAGCTGTACTTATATTTGATGAATTAGAAGAACCAATAACAGCACATCAGAAAGACTCATCCTTTTAAAGAGCTGTGGAAGTGTACAACTACTGGTCTTGAAAAAGTTGCAGGCAGAGGAGGGTGCTGCCTCCAACAAACCAAAGGAGAAGCACAGTTTGCTGTGTCAGGGACTGACTCTGCTAGCTTTCTCAAATGACAGAGGAAGGTAGCTGAACAGCAGCTGTCCAAGAAAATGGCTATAAAACCTCCTTTAAGTCAATATCTGTGTTTGACTCCAATCCTTTCTGCCTTTCCAGCTGGCATTTTTACTGCCCCAGCACCTAGAGAAGGTATAAGGACAGTGAAGCATGCTGGGTTAGGTCTGGAGAAACTCAGCCAGTTCTCCAGGCTGCTAATATCTCATTCCCATTTCTATTGATAGCATGGGTTCCTGTCCTACGCCACTGTCAGTAATCTCTTTCTTGCTCCTGCTTGTTGGCAGAACTCCACCCAACCAGATCTTTTTCATTTATATTATACACCCTGTTACTGCTGCTGCTTCCTAGCACATGCCTCCCTGAGGGTCTGAAAATCTTACCCTGTCTTATTCACAGCAGCTGTTCTCATTCCAGCAGTCTGTGTGAGGGCAGCCAGCATTGCCTGCTTTAGAGAAAAAAGCTTTAATCATTATGAGTGACAGGGAATAAAAGTTGTTTCTTCTTAACCTTCTCCTCCTCATGATGGGGAGGGTTACTCTGCAGTGTCTCTTACTTCGCTTATAGTCTGTTTATATAAATAACCTTTCACTTGCTGTTGTTCGGTCTCCTACACAAATACATGCTATGAATGTGTAAAACTAGACACATGTGCATATGCATTTGTATTAGCTCAACTGTTAATTCTAGTTATTTGTTAATCATATATTAATAGCTGTTCCAAGTATCTTTTCCAGTGCTTGCATATCTGTCAAAATCACTGGCATTTCGACACTCAAAAACTATTCAGTCTTCATTTGTTGTCTTTCTGTAAATATATGGTAACAGATGTTGGCTCAGAAAACCCACCAGGACACAATTCCATCAAAAATGCAACTTCTAATGAAGATGAATAAATTTGCTGGGTTGGGTACACCGCACTGCAATGCAGTGTTCTCATAATAAGGACTCTCTTTAGATTTTCC
>VYZQ01007706.1:0-18624 GCA_013400655.1 Mystacornis crossleyi | reverse complement strand
CTGACAGCAGTCAAACTCATTTTCTACTTCTGCATTGAACAAAGGCAGGGCTGCTCAGCAGGGTGTGCAAAGACCCACCACACAGACCCACCACCCCCATGGACAACTATTTTATCA
Organism: Mystacornis crossleyi; assembly: GCA_013400655.1. Classification (NCBI taxonomy): domain Eukaryota; kingdom Metazoa; phylum Chordata; class Aves; order Passeriformes; family Timaliidae; genus Mystacornis; species Mystacornis crossleyi. The sequence continues at coordinate 18,507 of VYZQ01007706.1, read as the reverse complement.
GATCTAGAGGAAGTTTCAGAAACTCACTTTATCTAGTGATTAAACAGCTCAGATTAAAGGGAAGATACTTATTCCATTAAAAAAAAAAAATAACAACTAGGCTTCCATTTTGTTTGTTTGCTCTCTTCTGCAGTGTTTGGTGAACCTCCGTGCGTTAAACTGACAAAGCAGAGAAAAATTGTGATGATACACCAGTGGTCAACAAGCCATCCTTTAAAGAAAAACACTGCTGATAAGACAAACAACTTGTGATGTACTTAATTACAATATTTCATACTCATTTAGCTATCTCCACATCACAGCACTAACAAAGTGGATTTCAAACAGGAAGAAAGACTCCTTCCCACAAGCCCAGAGGGCTAATTATAAAATAGCAACCTACTTTTTTTTTGGTAGTATTTTTTTTCCAGTACAATTTATTGAGCTCATTACCAAGCTGCTTATGAAGTGATTTGAAATGAAGCAACATTAAAGCATTCTGAAAATCCCTTGTACTTAGTCATCTTGACACTTTGTTTGAACTTGAAGCATTAATATGAAATAACTGCAGCAGCCCCATATTTCTGATTCTATTGTTTGACAGTGCATTTAAAAGCTAAAAGATGATATGATCAAGGACTTTTAATCAGCACAGTAATTTGTAGGAGTGTCTCAAGTATTCATAACTTTGCAAAGACCAAAGGGACACAAATGTGAGAAACAAGAAAGGTATAGTACATGTCAGACTAGAATAACACAGCAATGTTATTGCTGTGGAGTACAAACACTGCTGGAACGAGAGGGTTTTTATTGCTTTTTACAGGCAAGACTGAAAATTGAAAGATACACATCAAAGCCACTAAAGAACTCCACACATTGTACCTTATTAGCCTGATTTTACCTTCTGTAATCATGTTATATAATATGCTTCACCAGATTAACCTGCTTGGGGTCAGCAGAAGTGCCGTCATAAATATATTTGAAGTGAAGCCTGTGAAGGTTTTCAAAGTGGTAAAAAAATTTATAGAGAGGAGAAGTAAAATCCATGGAAATCTATAGCATATTAAAGTGAAATCTGTGAATAGCTTTGCTTTTCATCGTTCCCCCCACACACCCCCATGCATTAGTGTTTGAACCAATAATTAGAGCCAATGGAAATGCTTCTGTTGAAAGAAAGAGTTTAAGATCATCCTTCGCTCTAACTGCATTCTAATGTTCTGCCTACCTTATTACAAAGCCTTTAAAGGAAAGGGGAAATAATTCATAAGAAATAAACCGGGTATGAATAGTACAAACACTGAATGTATTGCACTGTGGTCTCTCCCCCAAAAGGAGAAGCATCCCCAAATATGGTTTACAATAAAGAAGGGGCAGATTCCAGACAAATGTGTGCAACGAGGTTACAAAGCTCCCTCCTCCTTGCAATATTTTTGGGTGTCTGAGAGAGAGTGATTCAAACCCTTCGTGGGGTGCACTCTGAAATGAGATCTCAGCAGAACAGCTTGGAACCTGCAATCCTCAGCAGCTCTCTTAGTATGCTTGATGGCTTCTTATGCACAGCCTTAAACTAATAAGGAAACACCGAGATAGATGTGTTGGTCTGTAAGCTGGAAAGAATTCATTAGCTAAGCAAGATCTAACCAAGTCATTACTTAGGAGACCCGCCCCCATGCCAAGGAATTTCCATGAAGTTTATAGAAATGGTGTAAGGGCCCCGTTTTTCAAACCTGCACATTTCTGTTAATAAAAGGTGATGCCTGGGGGGAAAAAAGCATAGTCCCTAAAAAGCCAATATACTGAAAATAAAAAGGGAAGAAAAAGCAAAGCAGGCAGGAATAGGAAACAAATATAAGTGCAATGGCTGGCCTGCTGCAACATTTGCATCTCTCCACCTGTTTAGCTGTTCTCTGGTTGGAGAATTCAGCGCTTGATCTGGAAGGTGACTTGAGAAGGGATTTCAAGAATAATGAGGTATTACTTTTTTCATCATAATTCCAAGTTTTGTAGATGTTTTCAACAACTAGGACAGCAGCATCCCCCTTTAGATTTCTTACAGTAAAGGTATGCTAACATGTAGATCAATTTATAATGGCATTTACCATCTTAATGAGGATTTTGGTGAAATTCTGAAACATTGATGGGATGTCAGAGTATAGGTTGCATTTTTGAAGTTGTTTTCCTGCTTCCTTGAGAGAAGAGATGAAAGATCTCTATGTTGTGTTAAAGAAACAAGCATATAAAAAAAAGAAAGGGACCACAGGACTTCAAGAAAGTGTGTGTTTTGTGTTGCACACTATTTATTTGTGAGAGCAGATAGGATAGAGGTGATAAACTCCTACCTTTTCACTACTGTTCCTTTAATTTGCATCCACGTGAACTTCCATGTGCATGTGATTAAAGGCTGTTGAGTTCAGTAGCTGGAACGGGAACACTTTTGCCAGGTTTTTTTCATGTCAGTTATAGAATGGTGATACAATATCAGAAGACCTGCGGTGCTGCCAATTATTCCCCTCTGTAGTAAGGAAGAACAAAGATACCCATAAATATTTTGTTGTTAGTTCAGCTTCTTATGTTCTTCTAAACAGCATTTAGAGATATGGATTTTTATTTCATAATTCAGGAAAACGCAACCTTAACTTTAAGCCCTATTATATTCCTTTTGCCCTCAAAGCAAATATATGTTTGTTTAGTAATCAGTATGACTTATTTTTATATTTGTTTTCTGCTTTTAAAGCAAAAAATGTAAACATGAACAAAGTTACCTATTATATATCTACTTACTTGCAGAAAGGTTAAAATAGTGCCACAACTTACACAACACAAAGAAATATTTTTATCTTATGACATAGTTTTAATTGGCTATTTTCCTTTGTGAAAGTTAGAGTTGGTTTCATTTGTACTCCTTTGTGTGTTTTCCACACTTCAACATCATATTTAGGACATATTTAGCTCTTTGATTTCACTTCTTAAGGGGAGAGCTAGAGTACTTTTCATCACTCAGAGATCCCAGGGAGGAACATGAATTAAATAAGAAGAGGTTATCTTCTAGACATGAGGTATGTCTCCTGATGTTACAAGGGAAGTTTCTGTTTCCATGGGTTACCCACACTTATCTACAGCACTGTTCTTGCTGAAAACCCTTTTATTTTTTTCCAAATGAGATGTTGCCCAAGTCTAACTCAATGTGGTAATATATAGCAAAAGCTTAAGCTTCTCATTGATCTGGTTACTGCATTTAACTTGCTGAACAGGTTGAAAACATTACGCTGGAGTTAATATACAAAGGTGAAGTGACAGTGAGTTTCCTGCGAGTGTAGCAAGCAAATTCTCTGGAGTGCAGACTACCAGCAGGAGCAGAGCCAGAGACAGCATGGACCAAGTTTGCTCCCACTCCAGTATTTCACTGACAGATATGTCAAACAGGGGTAAAAGCACATCCTCAACTGCTGCCAGTCAGATAAGGAGTTGCTAGAAAGGAGCCGCACTTGAAAAGTTCATGCTCTCCAAGAAAAATCTGAGGGTTCTGGCAGTTGGAAAGATTGCAAATGTGGCCAGCCGGTGAGAGATGAGGGGGTCAAAGTTTCACTATGGTTGCAGATGGAAGTATTATCCCAAATAGCTAAAGTCTGAGAATATATAATAACCTGCACTATCTTTTCATTTTTCAGATCAATGACACCTAGCATTTTTTTCCAGCCTCACGATCATCTGTTTTCACTTCTGACTTTTATGAACTATGGCTCAGACATTTTAATGAAATTTAGTCATGGCTTTGCTCAGCCTTCGACAACTGACTGACCGGGCGAGCCAAGACTCATTCTTTAAGAACGTCATCTCAAGCTGAGGCCAACAGTGAAACTGGGTCTCCTGCCTCCTAAGTAAATGTTCCAGATGCATAGATCCTGCATAAAAGCCGGTCAACAGCACCACCAGCAGCCTGTGAGGTTTGGGCAGAGGTGAATACTGTTAGTGGGCACTTAGAGCCCGGCAGAGGGTTTCAAAGGCAGCCTAGAGCACGCCTCTCCTAAGGGACATAATCCAGAGATATACACAGCCTAAACATCTGTACACCTCCTCATGCACAGTAATAAGACTTCTGTCACTTAATCTAGCTTTCAACTCAATTGTCACTGCCTACGGCTTTGCAAATGCATCAGTAGAATGAACAGAGTTTTTTTACAGCATTCTCTGTCCCATATGTCCATCTTCGACATTCAGGGAAGTGCACATTTTATAATATTAGCCAAGATGCTTCAGAAAGTCCCGAGGTGTCTCCCCAAATATCATTTTAAACCTTAACCAGGTAGGTGTCTGTGACATCTAAGAGATTTACCCTACATATTTACTTTTAAGAATCTGAACCTTAAAAACCTTTTTTTTTTTTTTGATTTAAAGGATTTCACCAACAAAGAGTACCACTGTACTATACCTTTGATGTGCTGACCAAATGGGAAAAGATGAACTTTTTACTGAAATAATTAAAGCATTAATGAAGGGTAAAAGGCACTATATTGGCAGAATAGCTTCTAATTTTTGGTTGTTTTCTTGAAATTTTCAGTCTATGTTGGCACTGTATGCTCTTTCTTGCATATCTTCAGCCATGCAGAAGCACAAGTCTACGTATTCTAGCATAGGATATTTACACTGGTGATGCCGAGTCCTTGTCAAGAAGTCAACTAGGTGTTGCAACATCTACTGGAAAAGCTTTTAAATACCCCTAACAATCTCAGCCTAGGCATCTGAGCATAACAGTGACTATAACCAGAGCAAGCTGCATGGCAGCCGTCCCTGGAACCTGGATGCCGAGGTTAATTTAGTTTCGGAACCAGCAGAGCTGTATAGGAGAGTGTTGAAGGAGCAATGAAAGGCACCACAAGTCTGGTTCATTTAAAATCATCTGATCTTCTTTCTACTTAAACATTATATGAAACCTTTTTCAGCTCAGAAAAAGAAGGCTCAAGAAAAAAACTCTCCAGCTGGTTTTTGCTGATAACTATAAGCACTAGGAGAAAGCTGTAACTGCATTCTCCAGGAATTCCTGACTACTAGCCAAAGCAGCATTCTATGACTGTAACAAGACTCCTCTTAATAATATTGTAATTCATGCATGAAGACACTCTCATATATGTTTCATAGCTAACCTTGCTTAAAATGCATATCTGTTTTGCAGCTCTTACAGATACCTGATATGAATCTAGAGAAGTACATAATCTTCAGTTTAAGACATCTGAAAGGCAGATATTCAGAACTGATGAAAGCAAGTAAAATTATATTACGTCTTCCTCAATCCCTCTTAATACAACAGATTGTAAAAATTAGAATGGGGCTAAAAGACTGAAGTTTTTTACTAAGAGTGGCTCCACAAACTCCTGTACAGAAATAATCCTTGAAAGCAGGTTTGCATATAAGTTCAGTTGTGTCATATTCACCAAGCTGGCCATTGCCTACTGCTCCCTCCTTTCACTAGGAGAAAAGACTTTGTGATGCAACCTATCTGTAAGGCAAAGATGAATAGAATAGTATAGAATAGAATAGAATAGAACAGAATGCAACAGAATAGAATATTTCAGATGGAAGGGACCTTCAATGATTATCTAGTCCAACTGCCTGGCCAATTCAAAACTGACAAAAATTTAAAGCAAGTTATTAAGGACATGGTCCAAATGTCTCTTTAACATGGACATCTTTGGGGTACTGACCACCTCTCTCGGAAGTCTGTTCCAGTGTTTGTATATCCTCTTGGTAAAGATGATTTCTAACATCCAGTCTGAATCTTCCCTGGCACAGCTTTGGACCATTCCCATGCTTCCTATTACTAGGTGCCAGGGATAAGAAATCATTAACTCCCTTTCTGCTTCTCCTCCTCAGGAAACTGTAGAGAGAAATTATTTTGCCCCTCAGACTCTTTATCTCCAAACCAGACAAGCCCAAAGTCCTTAGCCACTCTATAGAACATTGCTTCCAGCCCTTGCACCACCTTTGTTGCCCTCCTCTGGACACATTTAAGGACCTTCCCATCCTTCTTTACTTGTGGGGCCCAGAACTGCACACAGCACTCAGGTGAGGCTGCACCAGTGCTGAATACAGTGGATTCACCACCTCTTTTGACCAGCTGGTGTTGCTGTTTGATGCAGGACACTCAGAACAGTGATTATCCTTTGGGCTACCAGGGCTCAGTGCTCACTCACACTGAGCCTGCTGTGGGCCAGCATCTCCAGATCCCTCTGCAGGGCTGCTCTTCAACCACTTCTCTCCCCATCTATACTTAAGCCCAGTGTTACTCTGTCCTAGGCGCAGAATCCAGCATTTGGACCTGTTGGATTTCATCCCATTAATCATAGTCCAGTGCCCCACTCTATCTAAATCACTCTGCAAAGGCCTCTTGTCTCTCAAGAGAGCCCACAGCACCTCCCAGTTTGTATCATCAGCAAACCTGCTAACAGTGCATTCAACTCCTGCATCCAGGTTGTTGATAAATACTTTGAACAGAACTGGCCCTAGAACTGAACCCCAAGGAACAGCACTGGGGACTATTGTGGGCAACAAGATGTAGCCCCATTTATTGTAGTAAAAACTCCTTTGAGCTCTGCCTTTCAGTCAATTCCACACTGTCAACCTACAGCCACGACTGTGAGGAAATCCTAGACTTTTTTGGCAAAGTATTCATTAGCAATCCCTTGACTGGATCTCATACTTACGTCCATCTCATCATTTTAAAATGTCACATCCAAGTTGTCAAAAAAATGCAAAATCATTCTAAATAATGAAGTTAATTTTTCCGTCTGCTCTGTAATGGCTCATAAGTTGTGCATTTTGTAATCAGTAATCATTTGTATAATGAGCACTACAAACTCTGTTTGTAGGTCACATAACACCTGCTCATATGAAGAAATTTACCAGAGCACTGTGTTTTAACTGCCCAGAATTCACTGATACTTTACAACTCAGCTACTATGTTTTTCTTGTATCTTTATGAACCAATTTCTATTTCAAAGCCATTTCTCCAACTGTTTAATTAGCAACCAGGTAGAGTTAATTAATTAGCTAGTTAGATGTGAGGCATCAGGAGAAGCTGAAATGAAAAAAGGCTCTGCTGCTTCTTCACTCTGAAAAAAACAAAACCCGCTTCACAAAAAATCTTTCAAATAACTTTTTACTTCCTATGGAAGTGTCTGTGTTCACTGATGAAATTAAGGATCTACGAACTTTTCCATTATAAACTCATTTTGTAGGTCTTGTGCCTTTTGAGCACTGGAACAATCCACCTCAAGCTGAAACAGCCTCCAAGGCCTCAGCTCAAAGGAATTTTTTTCCTCAGAGAACAGAGCAGTTGAAAAAAAATACTTCTGTAGGTATGGTAGAGTGGGTTTCTCTTTTTTTCTTACCATTCCATATAACTCAAAACCACTCATAATTTTTTTTTTCAAAGATGACACTTTACCACCCCATAACATAGAGGAACTTAGCATCTTGTGCTTCAATTAAAAAAAAAAAAATAAATTAAAAGGAGAGAAAAGAAAATGCAGTGGCTGGGCAGCTGGTGACACACCTTGAAATTCAATAATTCTTTGTGAGCAGTAACTGTTCCTTTGCACATTTGATTGCACCAAAGAGCCATAGGGATCCATGAAGCGCACACTGCAGCAATGGGTTACACTAAGGCAGTTTTCTTGAGATAATATTTTTCAAGTATAGACCAAAACAAATGAATACTGTAGGTACACTAAGCTGTTCCTCACATAGTAGATTCTACAACCAATGCTGGGGTTCTTTGAAAACTGGTAAATAAAAGGAAAATAAATATTTTTGTGTGGAAGCACTTGGGTAATGAAAAAGTGATCCACAAAGTGTAAGTGATTCTGCTTAAAACAGTCTGAACTTCCCTCCACCAATTTACAGTTCCAGTTCAGACAACCCTGGAAATGTTAGTATATTTGTTATTCTTTACAGCTACTCACTCTATAAATACTCTTTAATCTCCCAGTGATTTCTCTTCTGGTTCAACAAAATTCTGTTGCATTTCCGTCTTCTCTACTTTTTATTCTCTTCTGTATATTCATGACCTTCCTTACATCTGGTTAGTCCCACTTAATTCACCAAAAGAGGAAGAACAGGTCACACAGTCATTTTAGGAGTTAGACTCCAAAAATGGATTTTCTGAAACAGTTTTGGTTTGTGTCAGTGTCAAGTTTAGGCTTTCAAAAAATTTAAGTGTGTAGTTTTTCAGTTATCTTATATGAAGGTATATCCTCTGCTTTGTTGCCTCCTTTTCCCACAAAAGCAGACACAAAGTTGGTTGACATCTCAGAATGAGAAGAAGGACCTGGGTGTATCAGCATATCCCAGGAAACGGTTTTTAATAGTATTTCTGTCTGACTATTGCCTTGCATGTGCTCCAGGGCAGATCACTTGCTCACTCAAAAGTTTGGGGTTTTTCTCTGTAGCAAAAGGACAATAGTCTCATTCCTGATAACTGACTTCAAGAGCTCCAGGGCAATATTCTGTGTTATTATCAAATGTTGCTCTTTCTACTCAAGTGGGTATATATTTAAAGGGTTTTTTTTGAAGCATTTGCACATGATAAGGAAATGTTAAGAATACAAAACATTTGACTGCAGATGTGCTACTTTATTGTTGCCTTTTCTGGATGCATTCCTATTTCCTGTCTAGTGTTTTTGATACACAGGGATGAAATGTAGCCTTATAAATGGTGTCATGGAATGAAGGAATCATCCAGTTCATACAATCAATCAGAGTTACTAGGTGCCATACAGTAAGAGGATTTCAGAATTCAGTGTTTGATCTCAGAAGGACTAGTATACACCCATTTATTTCACCAGAATCACACCAGGATTTCACTTAAAAAAAACAGCATTTGATGATAGAATTTGAACGCTCCATAAGTAAAAAAGAAAAAAAAAAAAGGAAAAAACCCCAAGGTTAGACTGATAAAAGTATTATTTAGATGTATGAGCTCTCATAAGAATGTGACTTTACATGCCTTCATGGGTGTGACTTTTGCAGATCTGACTCTATTCCCTCTCCCAACAGCCAGATGCAGAAGAACCTGCATGCATGGGTTGCCCATATAAGATCCTCTGTAAAGATCAAGCACATTTGCAATTATTTTTTAGAGGATTTTAGAATCATAGAATCATTTAGGATGTAAAAGATTCTTAAGATCATTGAGCATTTCCAAGTCCACACCTAAACCATGTCCCTAAGTGACATGTCTACATGTCCTTTAAATGCCTGCGGAGGATGATTTCACCACTTCCCTGGACAACCTCTTCCAGTGCCTGGCAAGACTTGGTAGAGAAATTTTTCATTTCAGGTAGGTATAGACAGCAGTAGGTCTCCTCTCAACCTCCTTTTCTCCAGACTAACCAACCCAGCTCCTCATCAGACTTGTGCACCAGATCCTTCACCAGCTTCATTGTCCTTCTCTGGACATCCTCCAGTGCCTCAATGTCCTTCTTGTTGTGACGGGTCCAAAACTGAACACAGGATTTGAGATGCAGGCTCACCAGTGCCAGTACAAGGCAATTATCACTTCTCTGGTCTTGCTGGCCACACTATTGCTGATACAAGCCAGGATGCCACTGGACTTCTTGGCCACCTGGGCATACTCCTGGCTTATGTCCAGCTGGGTGTTGACAAGGACCCGTAGTCTTTTTCCACTAGGGAAAAAGTCCCCAGTCTTTTTCCAGCCACCCTGTCCCAAGCCTATAGCACTACATGGGGTTGCTGTGACCCAAGTGCAGGACCCAGCACTTTGCCTTGTTGAACCTCAACCAGCTGGCCTCAGCCCATTGATCCAGTCTGTACAGATCCCTCAGCAGAGCTTTCCTACCCTCCAGCAGATTGACACTCCCACCCAACTTGGTGTCATCTGCAAACTAGCTGTACAGTGAAGTACATTCAACCCCCTCATCAAGATCATTCATAAAGATATTAAACAAGACTGACTTCAATACTGAGACCTGCAGAACACCATTTGTGACTAGCTGCCAACTGAATTCACCTGCGTTCACCACCGCCGTCTGGATCCAGCCATCCAGCCAGATTTTAACCAATGAACAATGCACCCATCCAAGCCACAAGTAGCCAGTTTTGCAGGAGAATGCTGTGGGAAATGGTGTCAAAGTCCTTACTAAAGTCCAGGTAGACACCAGCCGCAGCCTTTTCCTCATCCACTTACTGGGTTGAGATCAGGCTAGTTAAGCAGCACTTGCTTTTCCTAAACTCCTGCTGGCTGGGTCTGATCCCCTGGTTGTCCTGTGGGTGCTGCATGATGGCACTCAAGATGATCTGCTCCATGACCTTCCCCAGCACCAAGGTCAGCCTGGCTGGCCTGTAGTTCCCCAGCTCCTTCTTCCAGCACTTCTTGTAGATGGGTGTCACACTTGCAAACCTCCAGCCCACTGGGACCTCCTTGATGAGACAAGACTTCTGGTAAATGATAGAAAGTGGCTTGGTGAGCACCTCCGCCAATTCTGTCAGTACCCTTGGGTGGATACCATCTCATCCCATAGACCTGTGTGTGTCTAAATGGAGTAAGAGATCACCAGATTATTTCCCCTTGGGTTATGGGGGCTTCATTCTGCTACTTGTCCCTGTCTCTCAGCTGAGGGTCTGGGTACCTAAAGAACAGCTGGTTTTGCTATTAAAGACCAAAGCAAAGAAATACCGCAGCCTTTTCCTCATCCTTTGTCACAATGTTTCCCCCTGCATCCAATAAAAATGGAGATTCTCCTTTTATTCCTGATGTATTTCTAGACACATTTCTATTGTCTTTTAAGTTCTGTTTGGACTTTAGTCTTTTTAATTATCCCCCTGCATAACCTCATGACATCCTTGTGGTCCTGCTGAGTTGCTGCCCCTTCTTTCAAAGCTCATAAATTCTCCCTTATTTCCTGAGTTCCAGCCAAAGCTCTCAGTTCAGCCAGGCTGGTCTTCCACAACACCCTATCTTTCAGCCTGCTCCTACGCCTGTAAGATTTCTTTCTTGAAGAATGTCCAGCCTTCCTGGACTCCTTTTTGCACTGCAGTACTGCCTTACAAGGGACTCCCCCAACCAGTCTCCTAAATTGGCCAAAGTCTCCTCTCTGGCAGTCCAAGGTAATTGCTTTGCTACTACTCTATCATTTTTTGGTTGCTGTGCCCAAGACGTCTTCCAGTCTTCACATCACTCACCAGCCCTTCTTAGTTCAAAAGCAGTAGGTCCAGCAGGGCACCTTCCCTATCTGGGTCACTTACCACCTATGCTAGAAAGTTCCACACACTCCAGGAATCTCCTAGACTCTTTCCTCTCTGTTGTGTTGCATTTCCATCTGTTAAACTGAAGTTTCTTGTGAGAAAAATGTTAGGGATTGTAAGATTTTTCCCAGCTGCTTATAGAATATTTCATCTGCTTCTTCATTCTGGTAGGGTTGTCTATAACACTCCCACTATGACATCTTCCTCGTTGGCCTTTCCCCAGATTCTTACCCATAATCAATGCTATTGACACCATCATTAAGCTCTAGAAAATAAAAACTTTCCCTAACATACAGGATTATTCCTCCTTGCTTATCTCTTCTGAAGAGTTTATAGCCATCCATTGAAGTATTCCAGTTGTGCAAGTCATCCCACCGTGTTTCTGTGATGGCAACTGCATCATAGTTCTGCTGTTGCACAGTGGTTTCCTGTTTGCTGCCCATGCATTGGTGTAGATACACTTCAGCTGAGTTATTGATCCCACTGCCTTTTTGGAGGAAGAAGCCCTAATTCCTGCATAACCACTGTCTCTGCACTAACCAGCAAGTAGATTGCACCCAAGCAGATAATTCTCAGATCCACTTTTGCTGTAAATCAGAGTCCTTTTCTATTATGTGTCAAGTGCATGTACTCAGTGTTACAGTGCAAATCCACATAGCTTCATTCCGCACTCACCACCTCAGAGCCTGGATCGTTGTATTCATGTTGCGGTAGAGTTGTGTGGCAGTTCATCCCACATTTGAATCATAGTTGTCTTTGAATCTGCTGTCTCTTACAGCTAATACTAAAGAAAATATTAAAACATAATTTCTATGTTTTCTATTTTTTCTCCTGGAAACTGGACAGTTTTCCTATGAGTTTTTTAGACTGCCTACAGTAACTTTCAGCTGTCTTTAAGGGAGGAAAAATCTTGAAAGTTACTCCAATTAGTTTTCTACACTAGTTCTTGAAGGCATTTGGGACAAACTCAACAAGTAGATCCTCCTGGTATTTGAGAACTGTGGTAAATGAGAAATTTATATGTTACATCTTCACAAATTCTGTCAAAACAGCTTAATATCAGTAAGTGCACACACAGCCTGCTGGAAATGCCAGCTAGAATTTGGCTTACAATAAACTTCCATGTAAAAGACAGTAATTTTCAAGGCCCTTAGCTTCTCTCCAAGGTAGAAAAAGATACAGCCCATTAGGGCCCTTTGCTTTTGTGTTTGGGGTTTATTTTTTTTCCCCTCCACAAGAACATCATTTAAAACAAAACATTTCCTCTTTTCCTTTATTCCTGTTAAACTAAATGCAGAGGAATTCACTGTCAACTAAAATTGTATTTATTTCGTGGTCCTGTGTCTAAAGTAACACAGCCAGGCATGAAAATGTTCTCAAGTCTTCACACAAGGTGCCCTTGGGACGCCACCCAGACTACAGTTGTGATTATACCCTTCCCAGAAACACAAGCCCTAGGGAAGCAAGAACTGAACTTTTGGTTCATAACAAAATAAACAAATATAACCACTGAAGTTTTACCATTGGAAATTAAGAACTGATGCTGGATGCAGAAGAGGATTGGAATTGGAAACTCATCACAGATAAGAAAGTAGAATATGGTAATTCCCATGTTTCATCTCTTGAGAGCTTGTCAGAATAAATATATTCAGAGACCACATGCAGATGCTCTCATCATTTTAGGCATTGTGCACAACCATATGAAAAAGGGATTAGCACAACAGAAATAAACAGGCCTTTTCTTAGTTCTTTCAAAAACATAGTGGAAGGAAGGAGAAGAATCTCCCTCCTAATTAGAAGAAAAACAAATGAAAAAATTACTGGACTAGAAAAAAATAAAATAATCAAAAGCAGAAAGAACATTCAAACTTTCTACTCAACTTTTGAAAAGAAATCACAATGAAAGGATTGTAGTAGATATTCTCAGAGATAAATCCAATTTTTCTTCACTCAAGGAAGAACAATTTTTTTCTTTGACCATGCCAGCGTCAATGCTAAGACATCGGTTATATTTTCAAGGTATCATTTCTTTTTCATTCTAAGACAAAGAACTTTCTTATTACGATGTTTGACTGATGTTCATGTGTTATTTTGATGAAAGAGAATAATTTCTGAGGATATATAAGGTATCTCCCCCATTTTACAACCTTTAACAAACACAATATCTGTGTTTCTTGTACCTTGAATCTATCAGCAGTACATATTGCCATACTGTTACCCAAATTAGCTATTAAAAAACATATTCATATTTTTGAAGTAGATATTTTTGCTTTTTGTTCCTTTGCTTATGGAATGAATTTGTGAGAAGTAGTAACAGGTGCAGCCAAATGCTGATTCCTGACCTTCATGATGCCTAAGCAGAGAACACAAGTGTCGTTTGCCCAGCAGTGAAAGAAAGGGTGCCAGCAACTTTGTCATCACTGGGTCACTGGGTCTGTGTTGCTACTCATCCAGAGCCATCCTGCCTTTCCTGCAATGGAGCAATGAGAGTCCCCTAGGAATTACTGTAATTCCCATTTATGAACTATGGTGGAGATGGTGAATTCCTTGGCTTTCCAAATTATGCAGCATACATATATATTGCTTTCCTGATGTGAGGTTCTTGGCTAATGGCTCACAGAATCAGAAAAAAGAGACCACAAGGTTTCTATATACACTACTTTAAAATAGTCTATAAGAGAGAATATTTGTATAGTGTTACATCTGAGATTTTCCAAATCACATAGGTACCCCCATACATCTGGTCTATATTCACAGAATCATAGAATATTCTGAATTGGAAGGGACCCACAAGAATCATCGTGTTCAGCTCTTAAAGGAGTGGCCCATACAGGGATCAAACCCACAATCGGTGTTATTAGACCCATCCTCTGACCAACTGAGCTAAGGCAGCTCTTCCATAAAACTTTTAGAAGTTTGCACTTTTTTAAGAGTAGTAGAAGAAGTGTTCCTTAACACCTTTGTAAATCCAGGCCCCAACTCACATCAAATTTTAATTAACTGCAAGATCCTCTCTTTCTATGGACTTTTTTCATAGCTGTGCCATTTTTCCATAGCACCAGAGATGATCATAAAACAAGATCCTGTTATTAGAGTAAAAAATTTATTTTATAACCTTAATTTATGAAGGCCAATTGAAATCAATAGAATACTTCTAAAATTCATGCTTCACCATTTGTTGTAATTTTGCTTAGATATAAGAGATAAAAACAACTGGTTATCTTGTAGATCATAGGTCACTAAATATAAACCAGATACCCTTTATTTTGTCCTTACTGAGTTGTGCTTGACTGAAACACTGTTTCTGGAAACACATTCATCCTTGAGATGAGGCCATGGAGAATGTAATATTTCCTTCAACAGTATGTTGTATTGCGCAATATCAGTCTTTTGAATATTCTTTGATATATTTTTGTTTTGCATATTTGGCTTCAAGTTTCATAAACTGACTGTGTCTTCTCCTATAGTACACTCTTTTGATGTCAGGTTTTGGTCTTTTTCTTGGCTTTTTTTCCATATATTTCCAAGCTATCAATAAACAGTGTAAGTAAGTTGCCTGACTGGCATCTACTTTATAAGTCAAAGTGATTGAAGTCTTCAGGTAAACCTTGCAAACCTTGCAGTCTTCCTTGCAAACCACTTTTTTTGCTTCCTTTTCTTCCACAGTCTTTAATTTCCAACATCACCTCAAGGATCTAGAGACCAGAAAACTGTGAAATACAGACATTAATCCATATATCCAATTGTTTTAATTCTACTTACTGCTTAGCCTGTTTTCACATGCAGAATCTCCTAAGACGTTTTTTTTAATAATATTAAGCTCCCCCCAAAAATTTTTCAACAATGAATTTCTCAAATTAAATTCTCATATCTGTATCCACTGCTTCAGTCTGGTTTTAGCTGACACCATTTCAACATGATCTCTGTTCATGAGTTCTATATTTAATAAGTAAATATGAACATCTTGAGTTACATGATTTCTTATTTTTGAGGGTCTCCCCTTTGATCAACTCCTGCATGGTGAAACAGTCTCCTTAACAGCAGTGATTTCAGAGGAGTTGTCACTTAATGTAATATGAAACTTAAATACTTCCAAACATCCTTGAACATATGTTAATGATGCTTGGTTTATTACTGATGTAGACTCCAGTGGGAGAAGCAGGATCAGTGCATAAACCCTAGCCTATTAATAAAATGGACCAAAAGGAGGCAATCTCTCTTCAGCAATGTGGCTTTCTAAGTTTCCCAGGGAAACTCAGGGCTAAACAAAGATATATATAATCAGGTAGGAAATGGTCCTGGGTTCTAAGTAGTGGTTCTAATAAGCTTGTATTCAAAGGTTTGTCTGTCTCTACTGAAATTTACAAGTTTTGCAGTGTGAGAAGTTCTCCATTTCTCAAGGAAACCTGAACAAACGCGGAACAAGCTCCCTTCCTTTGCTACAAGGAAAACACACGTGGGCCCAGCCCCAAAGAGACATCACAAAGGAGTTTGTTAAAGCCATCAGCCTGTCTGGGCTGTCAGGACTGAGATGGGGCTGCCTGTGTTGAGAAGCCGGTCAGCCACATCAATATACACACTCAAAAGAGAAACTCCTGTTGAAGTTGTAGCTGAATCCCTTATCTCCCAAAAGAGGACCAAGCAAACAAATACACACAGACAGCAGAGCTTGTGCAAGGGCCATCCAAGTAACTCACAGTAGATTTCTAACAAAACTGGAGGTAAAAGTGTCTGGGGAGCCCCTCCACACTCGTGGGGTTGAGTTCATAAGGCATCTCTCATCAGTGACAAAAGAGAGATGTTTTTAATAGGTGGGGTAGAGGAGAGAAAAACATCCTGAAAATCCCCTGTCATTTAACTTTTACAAGTACAGAAGTCCAGAGGCTGAAACTCAGTAGAACTAAACCATAATTGAAACATTTTATATAAATAGTCTTACTTGATGCCCCTTCATAAAATGGGACAACAACACCATGAAACACTGGCTGTTTTACCCCCTGCTCCCTCTGCCAGTGTTTTCCCAGGTTCCAGGGTCAGTGTGCCATGAAAACCCGTGACCCCTGGCCAAAATGCTCTCTCACAGAGTTACCTTTCAGCTCTAAGTGTATTCATCTTGCAGTTTGACCAGACCTTGCTAGATCAATAGGACTAAGCTTTTCCTCACTGGGAGGTAGGTTTGCCTTTATCTATAGTTGAAAGTTTTTTGAGTATTTCTAGGCTTATTTAGCTCTTCAGCTGAAAACAAAGTACCCTGTCAAAAAGAAGACAAACATTTGAAAGCAAACTGTACTTTCATCACAGACTTTCTTCTATGAGCTTCAAATTAGTGAGAGACTTGTGGCTCCATAACTGTATACAAACAAGGAAAAACTTTTGACCTCTCTCCTTTCTCACAACTATATTAAAAGACAAAAAGCTTTTACTTTTTTTCCCCATGAGGAAGATTTTCTTCCCTTTGAAGACATTCCATCAAGATAAAACTTTCTTACATCAATATACTTTCACATAAATATACTTCAATTTTTCTTCATGTCAGTCTAAAGGGAATAAGAATGGAACACCCTGAAGCTGATTTTAATAAATTAATAATAATGATGCTGTCCTGTTTAAGCTTCTACATGTGCTACTTGGTATAGAATAACCTCAAGCTAAGAGAGTCTTCAATGAAACCCTTCAAAAAGGAACATGGATTTGAATTTAAGAATGAGAAACTTTATATTTGCACCATGGCAGATGAAAGAGATGCTATCTGTAACATTAAAGCTTTAAAAACATTAAGTCCAAGGTAAACAAAGAGAAGTACAAGCAAGTGTTCAGCAGCTACATTGGAATTTGCAGCAAGACGTCAGTAGTCAAAGGAACATCCGTTCAGGCTGGCTGAGGACTGTGACACCATGACATCTTCCATCTGCTTTTGAAAATGTTTTTGGCCCTGAGATCTCAGGGTTCCTGTTCTGGTGATTTTTTCCTGTGTGAAACCTGAGGGCAGAGATTTTTCTTTTTTCAAGTCAGGGGATAAGGACAGAATACACTTTATGAATCAAATTCCCTTTTCTTCCATCATCTGCTTCTGTGTAGAAAATTTAAAATGGTAACATGAGTGAAAAACAGAGCTCGTAAGACCTAAGGGTTGGCAAAATGATGAATAAGGGAGAAGTTTCCTTGTCCGTAAAAATGAGAAAGGATATCTCAAAATATATGATGCCTGGGTAGCATTAGCTAGGATTTAAAGGAAACCTGTCTGTAAAGGCAAAATTACACCAAAATGACATGATGGTCACAATCTAACCTCAGTCACGGCCAGAGCTTCTAGCACCCCTGAAGTTGGATTATAATGTCCATTTCCTTTGTACCTCTTCAAACCATTCTATCCCTAAAACAGACAATTTCAGAGTTCTTAGAAGGTGAGATATATGTGTTTACTTGACTCAATTAGAATATCTCCAAGTTGAAGTTAGAATTGAGAAAGATCTCACATGTTTTTTAACCCTTGACCTCTGTGACAAGGTGTTGGGGCCCCCTCCCCTGGGGGGATGAGCCTTGGGAGTGAAAGCATGGTTACATGGGGTTTCCAGACTCCCTGCTTCCTGGTCACATGTATCCAAATCCTGTCCCCACTGGCTTTTTCATGTTCCCCTGCCCCAGGAATACTGGGGTTTTTCCCAGGGGTAGTCGGTCTGGTCCAGGCAGCCATGCCGAGAGGCTGGGAAAAAAAATAAAGAATATCTATAAACAGCTATCAAATATTGTTTCCCTGATTATTTCCATGGGTATATCTGTCTCCGGAAAGGTTGCTGGGATCCCACAGCAACAAATGGCACCCGAACAGGGACTATAAGGAATTTATCTGGAGACAGAGACCCTGAAATAACCAAGATTCTGAAAATTCCCAAAAATTCGTGAGTAAAAAAGCTCTCTAGATCTCTCTTCTCACCTTTTTTTTGCTGTTCCCTCCCAGGCAGTGGGAAAAGGCATGGCTATGGAGGAAATTCCAGAAACACAAAGGGAAATTTATATTAAACTTGAAAAACTCCTTGCAGAGGAATGCACACATGATAACTTTTCTCAAACTCAAAAAGAACTCAAAGACTTCCTGGCCTGGCTGTTTAAGAACTTTTTCTATGTTTCCTGGGACTTAATGCTTACAAAAGACTTTTGGGAAAAGGTCTGGGCAGAATTAATTTCTCAGCCGTAACATGTACAAATGGGAGAATATTTTTGTAGATATTATACAGTTACTCAGTCCCTTGAGGAATATCAGCAGTGTCT